>OV651820.1:50536981-50716017 GCA_927349885.1 Psylliodes chrysocephalus | reverse complement strand
TAATTCAACCTATTCAATAATCAAAACAGGAGCGAACAGATAAGCTTTTAAAAATAACAATGTTACAATAAAATTTAGGAGATACTTTGTTGAAAATCACGACTAGATAAGCGGCCATCTTGCCTTTTATCTAACTGCATCTCTGCATCTCACTAAGCAGACTAACTGTCGACACTGTACACACTGTTTAGACAAGTGCAAGGTGGAAATTTTCGTAGCTCTCTTGCATATTAAAAATTCGTATCGAACACCTACAAGCAGCAAGGTGGCTTGATCTAACAGCTTAACTACGTAAATTGAGTTTGATACAACTTTTAGCCCAACATCAGGTAATGGAAACTATGTTAAATGCCAGGAACGGCCTGCCAGATTTGGATTGGAACAAATAAAATAAAGGAGTGATATTAAAGTTACAAACAGACGTGAAATATAAAATTTTTATATATTAAAACTAGTATAAGTAGATATTTTATATGTATATTGTACTGGGGGACTGTAGCCGACAATGAGTATATCAGTCCATTTTTTTTGTCCCAAATATACAAATAGAATAAAATATTATAAATAAATCAAAAGTGACATATCGCACTATTTAGTCTTACGGAAAGTGCCCTATATCACACGCGTGTTAAATCTACTTTTCACCCGAATGTCAATTTCTACTTTCAAATACGTCAAATATGTTAAACGCGTAATTTTTATTTTGATTTACGTAATGTCCATAATAATCTTCGAGCATATATTACTAGAGCCATCGTCCAAATGGACTTTGTTTTGGTACAGGGGGGAAATATAGTGTCCAGCATTCCCATTGGTCTGTTTCGTTTTGCTTGGCATGTTAAATCGTTCGAAATTGTCAGAACTGTCATTTGATTTTTGACTTTCATTAAGCTTATTTTTGTAGTTTATAAGTGATTTTTTGTATTTTATTACTTTAGTGATACTACAAATTTTAAAAATGGTGAGAGTTTTTGTAAGTTTTAAATAGAAATACGAAAAGGCATCGTCAAGGTCATTTCCCAATTAAGTAACCATTAGCGTCTCTACTATTTTTTTTAAAAGAAACATAAGTACCTACATTTTATGCAAAAGGCCGTTAAACATGAATTTAAAATAAATGGTAAATTTAGTGAATTAAATTTAAAGAACTTGTATTATTTATGAGGAATATTGTTTTAGATTTTGGACTCTACTAAAAAGTTTTTGGTTTTTAACTCATTTTATCATGATAATGTTGAAGATGGTAAATCAATAATTTTTGTTTTTTGTAGGTTTCCAACTAATCCTGCCGAAAAACGCATTTGATGAATCATATTGAAACTTACTCCAGAAAACATTTCAAATAGTGATATTTTATGTTCTAATCATTTTTCTGGACATAGTTTTATGTCAAAGACCGGATGAGGAGGAAAAACTAGATTAATTTCAGGTGCATTGCCATCAGGACTTACTGAGACCCCAGAAGAAGATGAAATTAAAAGGTAAAGAACCCTGCACTTGTGGGTTATTCGTTCAAAATGTTTTAATATTTTAGTGATGATTTAAACCATGAAGCCTCTGTTGCAGAAAAAGAAAATGTAGAATAAGAAAGCATATAAGTATAAGTACTGTTTAATACAACATAAATTTTATTTTCAAATACTTACCTATTGCTAACTATATTTTTTATAAATCACAAAAATTGACAATCATTATTTTCTATTAAATATACCTATGTTCTTTAATTAAGTGCTAGTCGTTAAGAAATAAGCAAAGCTTAACGTGATTTTTTCAAAAAAAAAGTCATTTTAGGCTTATTTTATTTGTACTCCTAGTCATTAATAAATAATCGAAGCTTAAGACAGTTTTCCGATAAAAAATTAAGCTTCACTTATTTCTTAACGACTGGCGGTGCAAAGGTACCAAAGTATTAGCTTGATTTCTATTTGTAGTTATCGTTTAGTAATCTATTGAACATTGTTTACGAACAATATTTTTATGTTTAATAAATTATTAGAAAAAATTATTTTATTCTAATTCTCGTACACGTGTGTTAATAGACATCGTAAATATTTTTATAATATACCTAATATATATTTATATTTTTGATTTTTAAATATAAGCTCTTTATCTTTTTTATTGCCTATTATTTTAACCTTCATTTTTCCGTATTACACTTTCTGATGTTTGAATTAAAAAAATCTGATGTGTCCAACACAAATAATAATAAATAATAATAATAATAATAATTTACTATTACTAGATACCTACTTAAATATTGCATATTTATAAAATATGTGCATCATTTAAAGAATTTTAAAGGTATATATCAAATTTATTATTTATATTAATTGAAAAACCCGTAAAAATAATGCGACACTGAAAATAGTGTCTACCTATTTCCCCTCATAACCCAAACAAACTCTGTTGAATGCGGACTCTGTGAAATATATGCTCGAAGGTAATAATGGTAAAAAAGATTTGATGATTAAATTGTGAATATTGATTTTTATACGTAGATTCTAGATATTTATGTTTAACAAATCATTGAAATAATTTAAAGTAACATTATTTTTAGATTTTTTTTTGTTAATATATTTAATAAGATAATTTAAGTGGCAAGATTGTTAACTCAGTTCACAGGATGCTTAATTTGATCAACTTTGCATGTTTCGACGACATCGCGACTCGAGTTCAAACCCCCGTGTTAAAAGTAATCTTTTTTTTATTTTGGAAAAATATGAAAATTGAAAAATACGACTATTATTATTTATTTATTTTAAATACATTTTATTTATCTTAATGTAACATCTACAGTTAATCTTTTCGCTATTAATTTTATAGTATTTTAATTAATATTCAGAAAAAAAAAATAAAGTAGTTAAGTAGGTAATCATCTTCAATAATAAAAAAATTTCTTGATCAAGGTTGTTTATCTTATTATTTGCTATAATTAAAAAAATGAATTAATGAAAAACATTATAGTATTCTAATATTTTTTTATATGTACCTATGTTATTTTAATGTTATGAAAGTGTAAATGAAATCATGTTTTTAATTTCGACAAAACACAATAGATAAATCACTTTAAAAATATTCAATAAGGCATGAAAAAACCGGCCACAATTTGATTAAATCTTTACAACCAGATTTCCTGGTTTACATTTTTTTTTTATTAAATTATTTTGTGGTCGTAGGAAAAATATTGTACATCACCTGTGTGAGATTGTCGTACTCGGCTTATGCCTGTTGCGACAATATCTCCCACTCGTGTGAACAAAGTCGCTTTCCAAACTAGTAATGTAGATCAATATCTTTAACAGGAAAAGTATAGGAAAATTACTTTGATTTTTTTAAGTTAAAAATAGGTTTAATAATTAGGTAGGTACCTCAGTAAGTACCTATCTTTAAATATTTTTTGAATAAATTACAGTATTAGTAATAAATTATTAGTCAAATCATCATCATTATTCTATTTTAATTTGAAATAAATAAGTACCAATTGTAGCTTTGTAACGGAGCTACTAAAATATTTTACTTTCATTCAAGCAAACTATTTAGTGGTGTATAATAAAAGCTCATCAAGGTAGTATCCTCTCTAACTTTTTTATTGCTTTTTGAGAGTAAAATTTAATAATTTGGAATGAATGAATTTCTTAGAAATAATGGAAAAAATTCAACCACCGTAGTCGAAGACAATAAATTGTATAAATACAATAAAGACAACGTTTTATGATCCTAGAATTGTCAAGGAACCTGTTTTCGACTCAGGTGTTGACAAAAGGTATGTTTATGAGGCTCTTACCAAAGATTCTTGCAGATACTCTTTTTAAACGTTGCCACTTTTTTTAAATTATTAAAGATACCTACTTATTTTTTTTTAGTATTTTAATTTTTTTACTGATCACATCGGATGTCAATTTATTGGGGATTTGTGAGATATTAATTAATAAAATAAAACATGAGAAGTAGGTATCCAAAATTCATATTTGTTTACGATATTTACTATGTATATTTAAGATTGTTGGATACAATAATGTTTCACCCTATATATATTTTATTATTTTACCTAGTATGTTTTTGTCTTTGTACTAATAAATGAGTAATATCAGTTTTTGAATAAAGAAAAAGTTTATAAAGTAAAACATATTTTAATATCATCCAGCCTTCCTACAGGTTATGGGACCAGGATTGTAGGCGAAATATGGTAGATAAATTCGTCACATCAATAACAAAATTAAATAATGAAGTAACGAAATAACGAGAACGGTCTTGTGTGGAATTTCAAGTTAAAACTATTTAATCATATAAAGGAAGGATGTTGGGTTGTTATCGAGAATCCTCTGCATCTTCTAGATCAGTGGTCGCCAACCTGTCGATCGCGAGCTACCGGTAGCTCGCGGAGGCAATTCTGGTAGCTCTCACAACGATTTTAATTTAAAAAATACAATTTGCAAAAATCAGAGAAGCTTCCGAAAATTCCACAAAAAATCTAATTGTCATAATATTAAACCTAAACAGCGGCAACGTTGCGGTGAGCAATCTGACGCTGACGCCATCAAGCTAGAATCGGCTAGAACCGACCAGCCGGACCAGCGCGTTAGTGTTCGAGAACGATCAGGATTTCTTTGAACGGGATAAATACGCACGGCGCGGCGACATTGCGCTTAGTTTAAAACTGAACGCGTAACCAACGTCCAGCGGTTGGGTTAGTAGAGAACAACAAAAAATAATATTATGGCAAGCAGTTGTAAGAAGGTAAAGACATACCACTTTTATTGGGAATGGGAAGAACAATACTTTTTTACAGAAGTTAAAGATAAAAATGTGTGTCTGTTATGTAATACTTCGGTCTCCGTTGCTAAAAAAGGAAATATTGAGAGATATCACAAAATTGTACATTCTAATTTTGAAAAATCATTCCCACTACATTCTGCCGCCAGAAAGGAGAAACTGAAACAGGAAAGCAGTTAATTGGACAACAATCAATATTTTTAAGAACAGTCGACCAAAATAAGGCTGCAACTGAAGCATCGTACCGTGTGTCCCAGATAATTGCACAAAAAAGAAACCTTATGAAGACGGGGAAATGATAAAACAGGCGTTTTTAGAAGCTGCTGATTCGTTATTTGCCAACTTTAGAAATAAAGACGAGATAGTTTCAGCTATAAAATCTATGCAACTTTCTGCTAATACAGTGATGAGACGTGTAGAAGTAATGAGCAATGATAATTTTTTACAGTTAAGAACTGACTTAGATAACTGTGTTTATTTTTCATTTCAACTGGATGAATCAACAGATGTCGTTGACACTGCCCAGATGGTCGTGTTCGTCAGGATGGTTTTTAGTGATTTTACGATTAAAGAAGATCTTTTGAAGTTTATTCCACTGAAAATACAGGAGTTGTTTTCTCATTTAAAAAATATTATTTGTTCCGAGAAAATTCCAATATCGACAACGGTAGGCTTGACAACCGGTGGCGCTCCAGCTATGGTGGGTTGTGATAAGGGTCTGGTGGCGTTATGTCGTAAAGATGAAACTTTTCCACAATTTCTCTGTTACCACTGCATTATCCATTAGCAAGCATTATGTGGAAATTTCGTGAAACTAAACAACGTTATGAAACTGGTGGTAAAAATTGTGAACAAGATTAGAGCTCAAGCGTTACAAAGAAGATTATTCAAAACCTTGGCCGATGAAGTTGACTGTCAATACGGAGACCTACTCCTTCACTCTGAAGTCCGATTTTTCAAACAACGCGATGAACCGACTCCGGAACTAGAAAATTCAATCTGGCTTTCTCGTGGACATTACAGATAAATTAAACGAACTTAATTTGCAGCTTCAGGGGAGAGACAAAGAACTAGCGGAAATGATTTCTGATATAAAAGCATTTATCAAAAAGCTGGAGTTTTGGAAACAAAACCTAATTAACAGCGATGCCAAGCATTTTCCTATTCTTTCAGGAAAAATATCTCAAAATCCATTAGAACCCTATGACAGCAAATATCACGGAGAAATAGTTTCTACCCTGAAGAATAACTTCATAAATCGTTTTAAGGATTTCAACGAAATGGCTTTAGTAGCGCAGTTTGTTGTTTCACCCTTTATGGAAATTGATATCCAACAGTTTGCAACTTGTGTTATGCAGAACTTTGGCGAAGACATCGCTGCAACAGAAATGGAAGTAATTGAGTTTCAAAATGATTTAGCCTTAAAATCGTTAGTCTCAAGTACCAAATGTATCTGGCTTATTGTAAGTAAAGACAAATATTCAGTTCTATGCCTTGTTGCCTTGAAAGTGAAAGCATTATTCAGTTCAACCTATTTGTGTGAATCTTCTTTTTCCAATATGAAGTTTATTAAGAACAAATATCGCAATCGACTTATAGATGAACATTTGCATAATTGTATTCGAATGGCTGTATCAAATTATACTGCAAACATTAAAAAAATTATCGATGAGTCTGAGTGTCAGCCTTCTTATTGAACGTGCTTTTTTATTTTTTAATGTTTATGTTCATGATAGTGCGTTACTTTTTTTGTTGTTATTATTAAATATTTTTAAATCTTACGTGACATGCCGTTGTGGCTGGATAAAAGTTTGTGTTTATTTTTCAAACACCTTCGTTTGGAAGGTAGGAATGTAGCTATGAACAAGTAAGTACTAGTAATATTAGTTAATTTGTTATTAGTTTATTATTAGTACCTACAGTAAGGTTCAAATGAAAGGAATAAATTCTTTATAATGTAAGTAGCTGGTTTTTCGAAAAAATGCTCGGACAGGTCAATTTTGATTACTCAAAGCGCAATTTTTTAAATAGAATTCAATTTTCCCCCACGTCCCATTTTTGGGCAGTGACGTCATTGACAATTTTTTAAATGGTAACCTCAATTTTTTTTTCTTGATTTTGATAGATCTTGCAATTTCCTACTCGGAAACATAATATTAGAAATATCTTACATAACAATTTTTTTGAATAGAAGACATTTAAAGATCAGATACATAAATTTTATTTTATTTTGAGAACACAGTAAATGAATAAAAGATAATTATTTGTAATTAAATGCTTAATCTAACAAAATAATAATAAAAATAATAATAATAAAAAGAATTTGTGAAATTGTCATTAAATTCTTTTTATTATTATTATTATTTTTTTAGATTAAGCACTTAATTACAAATAATTATCTTTTATTAATTTATTGTGTTTCAAAATAACATAAAATTTATGTATCTGATCTTTAAATGACTTTTTTTCAAAAAAAATTGTTATGTCAGATATTTCAAATATTATGTTTCCGAGTAGGAAATTGCAAGATCTATCAAAATCAAGAAAAAAAAATTGGGGTTGCTATTTAAAAAAATTGTCAATGACGTCACTGCCCACAAACGGGAAGTGGGGGAAAATTGAATTTTATTTAAAAAATTGCGCTTTAAGTAAACAAAATTGACCTGTCCGAGCATTTTTTCGAAAAACCAACTACTTCCATTATAATGAATTTATTCCTTTCATTTGAACCATACTGTATGTATTATGTATTACCAGTTAAATAGTAAAATAAATACATATAATGATAAATTAACTATGGATTATTTCATTTACGTTGCGTTACGTGGCTTCCATGTGGGTAGCTCGCTGTTTATTCCAAAATTAACAAAGTAGCTCAACACATTGAGAGGTTGGCGACCACTGTTCTAGATCAACGAAATGCTGAATGGAAGATTCCCAAGCATATGCAAATATAGGTTTGTTAATTGAAGCCAATTAGCTAAGTCATATTAAATATTCTAAAACAGCAAAGGATAAATGGGAAATTCTTAAAAAATATCACCAACAGTCAATACTATCTAATAAAATATATTTAATCCGAAAGATATGCAGAATGCAATTATCTACAGACGGAAATATGGAATTTCATGTCAGAAAATGTTGTAATACATAGAAAAATTTAACGGATGGGAGAGAAATTATTCAATAATAAGTGGATAATAGCTTTCTTACTAAATAGTCTTTCTGTAGAATATGATACTGCACTACAAACAAGAAATGATGATGAAGAACTAACATGGATTTGGTAAAATGTAAGCTTATTGATGAATGGTCCAGAAAAACAAATATCTAGATAATAAAGAAATTGCAATGAAAGTGGCCACATCAAAACCTTCTTTATTGTGAATTTTGTCATAAATACAGACATTTAAAATAAAATTATTGGAAATTTAAAAAAAATTGTAAATAGACCGAATGTCAATAACTACATGAGAAATCAAGCAAATTATACTCTTGTAGAAGAAGATAGAGAATGGGTATTTTTTAAAACATGATCGTGATGAACTTAGTTGGTATATAGATTCAGAAGCTACATGTCATATAGCAAATAATAAAGAATTTTTCACAGAATTTTCATCTTCAATCAGAGAAAATATATTCGCATAAATGGTACTAAATTAAAGTCGCTTGGTAGAGGAAGTAGATACATAAACATTTTAAAAGCTTCTGGAAATGTTGAGACGAGAAAAATTACAGATATATTGTTTGTTCCAGATCTAACAGCAAATTTCTTATCAGATTGTCAATTAATTTTAAAAGGAATGATTAAAAATGCAATAATTTGTGTGAAATTTGTATAAAAGAGAAAATGTGTCGTACAGTTTTTCCAGAAAAATCTGATTATATATCTTCTGAAATATTAGATTTAATTCACTCTGATGTTTGTGATCCAATGCAAACAGAAATACCAAGCGGTCTAAAATAATTTGTAACATTTATTGATGATAACAGTGTAATATACCTTTATAAAACAAATCCTATGCATTCGAGAAACTTATAAAATTTATTAAAAAAATGAATACCAGCTTTCAAAAAAAACAAAATTAATAAGATCTGATTGAGGTGGTGAATATACCAGTGAATATACCAGTAAAAGAGTGCAAAATTATCTTAAAAAGGAAGGTTTAACTTTTCAGTACACTGTTCCTTATTTACCCCAGTAAAACGGAGTTGCAGAATGTTAGAATAGATATTTAATGGAAATGACCAGATGCATGTTATATGACACAGGTTTTAAAAATTGTTTTTGGGGCGAAGCGGTAGTAACTGCTATTATCAGAATAGATTACTTTCGAGATCTATTGAGACAACTCCTTTAGAAAAGTGGACGAAAAATAAGCCGAATTTATCAGATATCCAGAGATTTGGATAATTTGCACATGTACTGATTCCAATAGAAAAACTTCGAAAATTGCATGAAAAATCAATAAAATTAAGATTTGTTGGTTTTGAAGAAAACTCGAATGGTTATTATTTCTTAGATGAAAAGACAATAAAAATAACTATCAGTAGAGATGGAAAATTCATTAAAAATACAGAAGAAGATTCAGCTGAGAATCAAAGTCATTGGTCCAAAACATGTATTAGTACTCAAATTGATTTATTAACCAAAAGGTCTGAGGTACCTGATGCCTCTCAAAGTCATTACATTTTCAGAGAATGTTGAAAACGAAGTATCGGAATCAGACAATACAAGCCAAACAAATATGCATGCAAGAATTAGAATACATCAAATTGAGTCGAGTAATAATGACGAAACTTGTGAAAATAAAATACCAGTCGAACTTGATTCAGAAATCGAACCAAGAAGATCAACTAGAATCAATGTTGGTCAACCTCCTGAACGGTATAATACAAATTACATATATGACGTGGATATTCAGGATCGATAGAAAATCAAATAGTGGGTTCATTTTTAAAATAAATGGAGGGACTATTAGTTTGGCATCGAAAGAAGAAGCAATAGTAGCAAAAGAAATTACCAGAAACAATATCACTGAAAGGAACATGGTCATCTATACAAATAGCAGACAAATACTACTCACCCTCAACAGACCACGAATTTACACAGGGTTAGTACTAGAATACCACAAAGCTTTGGCAGAAGTATCAATCAACAATGCACCTTAAGATTGAACAAAGGTCACGCCACATCGAAAGGTAATCGTCTTGCTGATTCACTGGTCAAGAAAGCAGCCAACCAAATACTTTTTGGCCCTGGCCCTTCTATTGGTCTGACAAAATTGGTAATGACAGACTTAATTAAAGAACATTCCCTTGTAAAATTTAAGGAAAGATTGGATGAAACAAGAAACTGTAGAGTTGCCAGGAAGCTTTTAAGTTATCCTGACAACACTGCAGCAAACAAATACTTGACTATGACTAGAAAGAATCTGCGCCTAGTCACAGGCATAACGAATCCGCACTCTGCAGGGAGTGCGAACAAGAAGATGAAACCATCAAGTATACCCTCTACAATTTCTCGACTTTTTCATTTATTAGAAGATTTGTGTTCGGCGGGTATCGGTAACCCCATGATATTAGTATCAATTAAAAGAGTTTGCTGACAAAAATATGAAAAAAATTACCACACACTAAATTCAATATGGCGGACACCTCTAGATGCCGAACGCTTTAAGGTGGCAGCCGCCCCAAGATGGCGAATAAAATTTTCTACCATCATGATACAGGTATAAAATAAAAGGGTTTGCTGAAACGAATAAGAAAATAAAATGGTGTCACTCTAAATTAAAAATAGCGGATCTTTAAATCATGTACCATGATATGGCTCTTGCTTCTTAGGGTTGGATTCCGAGTGAAGGAACCGTTCAACGCTCAACAGCACATACACGACATATTGTATACAGTGTGACAATTTGAAAACTCTCAAAAACGAAAGGTGTTATCAAAAATGCTTAAAATGGTTTTTAGGATGGAAAGAGAACAAAAATGACATAAAAGGAAACTCACCCCCATAAACCTTTTAGGCCCCACCTATCCCAACTAAACAAGTTTAAATAGCAAATCCCTACTTGTGATAAATCATTGAAAAACCTATTAAAAATGACATCCAATGGTATAAATAATAATTGTACAGGGTGAATCAATAATTGTGATACCATGCCTTAAATGGAAAATTTAATGAAGTTTTTGTTTGACTACATATTTATTAAAAATTTCAATGAAGTAAATTCAAAGTGTATTCCGTTGTTTTGTAAATAATAATACACCCTATTTTCAATTTCTGCACGAACTTTGAGTAATTCTTTCCCGCAATTCCCCAAATGACAATGGTTGAATTTTATAAACAACTGACTTGAGGTAACCACATAAAAAAAATCAGGTGGCGGTAAGTCTGGTGACGTCGGTGGCCATTCAATAGGACCTCTCCTTCCAATCCATTTGTTCGAATAATTAGTATCCAACCAGTGTCTTACTGCAGCTGCATAGTGAAGAAATACTCCATTTTGTTGGAAGTGCAGTAAATCTTCGTCTGGAGCTAGATTACCATGGTCGCCCCTTTTTTTATCTAATTCATGCACAATTAAAGGCTCGATGGTGTTTTCCAGCATATTCAGATAAATGTTGCCACTTAAATTCCCTGGTATAAACAAGGGGCCAATTAAAGCAACGTCTAATATCCCAGACCAAACATTCAGTTTTTTCAGGACAAATAGTGTGACTTTCTTTAAGTCGATGCGGGTTCGCATCACTTCAGTACCAACAGTTTTGTGTATTTACATTACCTACAGCATAAAAGTACATTCATCACTAAAACAAATATTTATTAATAATGTAGGTTCAACGCGAATTCTTCCAGTCATAAGTTTGAATTTGCATTTTGTACGGGTGAAACTTATGTAACTTCAATACCTTCCTAACCCACTTACGTGATAGTCCTGTCACTGCAGATACTTGACGTGTTGATGCAGTAAGCTCTATTGCAAATTGTCCAATGACCTCAATTTGGCTTGCTTTATTCAGTAATATTGGGCATCCCTTTTTTTTTTGTTTTGCACTGATCCCGTTTTTCTAAACTGTTCAACTAAATCGCGGATGTACACGTGAATTGAATTTTTGTCCCATTCCTCTCAATAAATATTTGAGCCATTCGTAAATAGCACTGGTTCTGAGAGTCAAATATAAAAATTATCTTCACACGCTAAGGTATACCCTAAAACGTCGTGACAACTACAGCTGAATGATAGTACCGATCATACAAATAATGAACACTGATGACAAACAAAAATAAATTAATAAACAAAAAATTATTGATTGCCACAGAACACAAAAAGCAGATGTCAAATTAAAGTTTTTATTTATCAACAAAAAGTCCTGCGGACACTTATTATTGAAAATAAGGTTTTAATGGCCTTCGGAGCTTTTTAACATTGTATCACAAGTAGGGTATGTTTGTTTTTAAAATTGTTATATATCAATTTGGTAATTATTGATATCCCCTGTACAATTGATATTTATACCATTGGATAGCATTTATAGGTTTTTCAATGATGTATAAGAAGCAGGGGTTTCATATTTAAGCTTTTTAAGTTGGGGTAGGTGGGACCTAGAAAGTTTATGGGGGTGAGTTCTCTTTTATGTGATTTTAGTTCCCCCTTCCAATCCTAGAAAAAGTTTTAGGCCTTTTTTGATATCATCTTTTATTTGGATTGTAAGATTTTAAATTATCACACTGTAAGCATTTAATAATGATAGCTGGTTCCAATGACCGGAACAACGTATAGTGCACTTTGTTTGGTTTTATACCACCACTTGTGTAATTTGGTGAGATAGGCGTCATTAGCACTGGTTTTCAATCTGTCTAGGGTGTATGAAACATGACATCATAAAATTACTACCTTAGGGCACCGGGGCAAACACTGTTGTATATTAGCTCTTACCCTTCTAAACTAAGCTCTGGGAAAGTCGAGAGCTATTTCTTCGGTATTAGTCAGAACAACATGGAAAAACTAATGAACAGAAGGAAGTGAAGATAAAATGGCAAGAAAGACTTACCAACGAAAGCTATGACGTGGAACGACAAATACTAAGCAAAAAGCAGGATCAGGTAAATAGTGAAACATACGAATAACGATAATTGTAGCTTTACAACGCTGAGTAATCCATGCATCGATTTAAAATAAGGGAATCACAAGAATAATATGACGCACGAATTGCAAAAGTTCATCAACATATGTCTAAAGTAGGAGCAATCGATACTACTGAACAACAAGAAGCTCGTTTAAGCGCTTTACAAGAGCATAACTCTCAATTTAGAGCGGGCTTAACTGTTAAACAGCGAGAGGTTCGTTTAAGTACTGTACGTGACATATCTCTCAAGTATGAGCAGCAGAAAAATCACAAACAGAAGTTTTTAGTTGTTATCCAAATCAAGTCACGAATCATACAATAAATTTTAGTCATGCTTTGTACCTACCTGTAGAATTACCAAGCAAATATATTGGTTTGTCAGTCAAAGCCTACTGGAATAAATTAGATACTGGTTAAGTACCTGATATAATACAACCCAAGTAACGCTTCATATCAAGAATCATTTGTAAAAATTGTTAAATAGACTATTTGGGTAATATGGTTTTAGAAGGCAAGCTGTACTTTTTGTACTAGACGTATCCTAATTTACTGAGTCCGTCTAATGTTTTACCTAGATCTACTGACAGTATATATATATATATATGGTGACACTACAGAATATTTGAACAATATAAATATATCACAGAAGTATCTATGAGGCACTGAGGTTATATTATTAACAGTGCTGTTCCCAAAGTAACAGTGGGAAACATTAATAAAGTCTACAGAGAACACGAGGCCAAAACCCTAAGTAGTTGATGCCGATGATACCAAATTGAAAAAAAATAAAAATAATAATAACATCTGACATTACTTCTTATCGTATGACATCTAAGTTTGACTTTTTTGACATTAAGACTTGGGTGGAAAAGTAATTTAACTGCCACTGAGTAAAAAACACCAAACTAAATTGATGGTGAAATTATACATTTTTAATAATAATTTTTTATGACAATTAACGCTTTAAGAATAAATTATATATTTTCCTCTGGAACCTTGTGCCCATTAGCGAGTAAAAATCAATTTTCCAAAAATTCCATTTATAGATTAAATGTGCCATTTTTATTTTAAAAATTAAACTTTACATCCATACTAGCCAATAAAATTATTCTAATAACAATGTAAAATTTAAGACAAAACCTGTCGGAACAAGATTTATTTCTGCGAATTGAAATAAATTCTCACGAAATCCATATTTTCGACTAAACCATCAATTTGGGGGATCTGTTTTGAGTCTTTACACATTTCAAAGTTATGAAAGAGAGAACAATTAGGACACCGGCCCGCCTTTGAAGTAATAATGAAATCTGACCTCCTAAGTTGAATCACGAGTCCCGAGTTCTCACCTTTGGCAGGTAACCGCTAATAGAGTCATAACTCGATTCGGTCTGAACCAACTGAAAAAAATCGGTGTTGCCACTGACCAACTACAGAGTGGTCTTTCATATTTTAGTAGAATATTTTTGAAATAACTATTTTCAAGGTTTTTAATTGATATGGATAGGATATTAGGGATGGAACAGATAATCTTAAAACACACTCCTGGAAACAGCTTTACAAAAAATATTAAATTAAATTAAGTGATAAGTTTAGTAAAAAAAAGCATTGGAAATAGTTTAAAGCGAAATTTTATTAACTAAACTAAAATATTACCTTAGCTTTGACAACTCCATTCATACGTAGTTTCAATCTTACTTGCATATTTTTAACCCTTAAGTTGACAGTAACAGAAATAGTCATTACAAAAAATATTTTTTATTGAAAAACTACTAAATAACGGTTATAAATAAGGTGTCAACTTCAAAAAATTTTTACTGATATTTAAAAGAAAAATAGTAACGTGTATCTTATAGGATACGTTGCCCAGTACCTATATAACAAATTTGTACCTATTTCACTTAAATATTTAATTTCTATATCTATTGAAGTTTCATTTATTATAGAATGTTAAAAAGCAATTCTTTGAATTCACTAAACAAAGTCTGACGTTGCATTTTTTGAAAAAAATTGCAGTTTGGTCATTTTGACATAAACGGCATCTTCCTTTTTGCCATATATTGCAAAATGCCCAACATTGTTGAAAAGGATATTTCGTTGAGCAAATTGTTTTGTTGTAACGTATAAACTGGCAACGCTAATATTATTCGTTTCCTGCTCGCGCTATTGACATGTAATTTTCAAATGGACTTGTGCAAAGCCTATGGAAAACATTCGGTGGCCGACACTGTATGCTGCCCGGAAACGACAATTCTATAAAGAAATTTAATATCACTGGTATTTTTATTTTTTGTGACAATTTATTGTCTTTGTGTACAATAATTCACCTTACATTTATACAAATAAAACAAAATTAGGAACTTGGCAATGCATCCTATAAGATACATTTACCTTCTGTCCTTTCGGGCTGAAGTTATTTTACAAAAATAATGTTTATAAGTATAAATACGACTTATTATTATTATTATTTGGAAACACATCTTATATTTTTAACTCTAATAGATACCTTAATGATTTGAATAAAATAACAAATACTCTGTTATATCTCTTAACCCTAGAGCGGTATCGTACGTAAAATTTACGTGTGGTTTGTAGCGAAAGAGCCCTCTCCACTAATTCTTTTGAGTCACGATGTTGAGCTTTCAGCAGTGCCTCAGGAAACATCCACTTATGAAGATTTCTAGGTGTCAGAATTGCAACTATTTAGCAAAAGAAGATGTGGCTTGATTTTGAAAAGTATACACGTAATAAATACGCATCGATACTAATAAGCAGTTATTTGTTGTACGTTTATCTGACGTGTTGCCCAGCTTAAAATTTTAGGCTTCGCTTATTTCTTAACGACTGTCGCTGCAAATGGCCCTATGTATCTTTTACAATATGATAAACATGGCTTGCATGAATTCATACATAATTTAGTCACACAATGTTGAAGCATTAGGTGGTAAAACTTTAACACGTTTTGAGTACTTCACAAAAGTCTTATTAAACCATGGCAATCACAACGTCAACAAATAGGATACCTAAGTACAGTAAGTGCAATAGATATTAAAAAAACCTTTTTACCCAGTACAAATATCGAAGGGGAGGGGATCAAAAAAGGGACCTGTGCCACCTTTGTCCCATATTAAAGGAAAGAATGGCAACTACGTACTGCGTAAAATGTACCAAAACAGTATATGGGGAATACCAAATAAAAATATGCACCTGTTTCAAAAAAATCAAATGAAAAAATGTTCTCTTTATTTTTAAATTCAGATACTGTAATTTTTTCATTTAAAAATATTGTTTTTTTATTAAAATATGTTAAAAACACTATTTTATGTTCCGATAAAAAAAAACTAATAAAACAGGTAATTTTACAAAGTGTACATGTAGAAATTTGCTAATGCGTAAATTTTACGTGTCCATACCAACAAGTGGTAGAAATTAAACTATACCGTTCTAGGGTTAAATTAAAATCATCTAACAGCAAGCGTATTGAAAAATTCATGGACCAATATGGTTTTAACTGTATGTATAGAATACATATAGGTATTGAACAATTGTATTTATATTAGCATACTTTTGATGTGTCCTATATGATTCGTTGCCAACTTAAGGGTTAAAATAAACTTATTTATTCACAAAATCTTCCGAGTGACAACTAGATCAGGGTCAAATTAATATATCTTTTATTTATGTAGCGATTTAGATCAAATTTGGGAAACACCACATAATTCTAAAATAAACTTTTTATTTAAACAAAAAGCAGATTTCCGGTTTTACCGTAAATAGTTTGAATTGTAAAAGTGGACCACATTGTATATTTTATGTTTTTTGAAAACTACTGTTCAAATTACATATGACAGTTTTAATTTTCTAAAACGATTTTTAAGGCCAAAGGACAAGAAACTGGTAAATAATGTTCTAATAACTTCGAATAATTCGAAATAAAAGCTATTTTAACAAATAAGTCGAAAATAAATTCTTCAGATAAAAGGTACATTTCTAAAACGTGATTTTTAACCAAATCACACTCTTTTAAATGGCACCTATTCAGGACCATTTCCCATTAGATGGAAAATTTTATTTTCCTACGACCACTATATAGTCCTATGGAAAGTGCCCTATATCACACGCGTATGAATAAGAATTTACTTTCCACCCGTGTACGAATATGCTACTTTCCGCAGCAGCTGTCATAAAATGTCAAACCCATCATTTCTATTTTGATCGATGTAATGTCTATATTAATACTAAAATCGATATGATTATTACATTATTGAAATTGTTGCAAATTAGATCCTAGATATTTATCTTTAACAATTATTATTAAAATAATTTTAAAATAACTAAGATATGTTTGCTTTTTATTCTGGTTTAACATATAACCGATAACATCAGTTGAAAAAAGGCCTGTTAGCTCAGTTGGTTAGAGCGTTAAACTATCAACTTTGCCATTTGAGACCTGACGAGCGACCGCGTTCAAATCCTGGCGGGCCCAGAACTTTTTTGTTTTTTAATTTTTTTATTTTGTTTAAAAAATATGAAAATTGAATAAATACGATTGTTGTTGATTATTTTTTTAAATACATTTTAATTTTTATTATAATAACCTGGTTTTACATTTTTTGATGAAAATATTTTGTGGTCGTAGGAAAAATATTGTACATCACTTGTGTGGAAAGTGATTTTCCACACTCGTGTGATAGTCGCACTCGGCTTGTGCCTCGTGCGACAATATTTCCCACTAGTGTGAAAAATGTCACTTTCCACACTCGTAATGTAATATACTATACCAATCTGACCATATACCACATAAGTCATTTAAAATATTATTCTACACCCCCATGGATATTAGCTTATCTTCGCACAGAACGAAAAAGTATGCTATTGCATTCAACTGAACGAATTTATTTCATATCCATTCTATGTAGTAAGAACTAAAAAAAATAAAATTCACCAATTACTGTTTATATTTTGGCCACCCGTCTACTATTATTTTTTAAATTTCATATAAGTGGCAATTTTCTCAAATTAATTGTAAGTATATTTTTTAGTTATTTAGATTAAATATACGTAAAAAGAAGTTATTCTTGTGTAGAATTAAAACTAAAATCGTAAGTGTAGCGATGGAGATGAGGCAACGGGCGTTTGTCTTTCACGCGAGAGGCCCGGGTTCAGATCTGGTCTGGGAACTATTTAAATGAAATCCTTTTTTTATGTTTATTTTATTTTATAAATTAGTAAAAGCCATACATTATTTTATAATTAGTTATTTGGTCAACCAAAAATTTTTTTAAAAACTATTTGGTACAATTCGAGTGGATTGTCTATATCACACTCTTGTTCCACAAACTACCATTCCAGTTTGGGGCTTTTTGCTACAAAAAAATAAAAAATTGCTTGGAAAGAATCAAAATTTGGCATATGTTATTTAAACAATACATTAAAAAAAACTATTTTGTTTAAGTAACAATTATGTCTAGTTTGTTTGTTCCAAATTTAATTCACATCGCTTAAAAGAGATACTAACGTGACCCTAGTATCATTTTCACCCGGTATACATAATAGTATCTAGGTAATAACATAAAGTGGATCAAACCATTCTAAAACAAACTGGCGCCCGAGCATACCCAGTTCGAACGTCACAAGTAAGAGCATTTCTAAACAGCTGAGAAAACCTTTCACAGTCTGTGTGTCTGTGTAGGTCTTCGTGTGTGTGTGTGTGTGTGTGTGTGTGTGTGTGTGTGTGTGTGTGTGTGTGTGTGTGTGTGTGTGTGTGTGTGTGTGTGTGTGTGTGTGTGTGTGTGTGTGTGTGTGTGTGTGTGTGTGTGTGTGTGTGTGTGTGTGTGTGTGTGTGTGTGTGTGTGTGTGTGTGTGTGTGTGTGTGTGTGTGTGTGTGTGTGTGTGTGTGTGTGTGTGTGTGTGTGTGTGTGTGTGTGTGTGTGTGTGTGTGTGTGTGTGTGTGTGTGTGTGTGTGTGTGTGTGTGTGTGTGTGTGTGTGTGTGTGTGTGTGTGTGTGTGTGTGTGTGTGTGTGTGTGTGTGTGTGTGTGTGTGTGTGTGTGTGTGTGTGTGTGTGTGTGTGTGTGTGTGTGTGTGTGTGTGTGTGTGTGTGTGTGTGTGTGTGTGTGTGTGTGTGTGTGTGTGTGTGTGTGTGTGTGTGTGTGTGTGTGTGTGTGTGTGTGTGTGTGTGTGTGTGTGTGTGTGTGTGTGTGTGTGTGTGTGTGTGTGTGTGTGTGTGTGTGTGTGTGTGTGTGTGTGTGTGTGTGTGTGTGTGTGTGTGTGTGTGTGTGTGTGTGTGTGTGTGTGTGTGTGTGTGTGTGTGTGTGTGTGTGTGTGTGTGTGTGTGTGTGTGTGTGTGTGTGTGTGTGTGTGTGTGTGTGTGTGTGTGTGTGTGTGTGTGTGTGTGTGTGTGTGTGTGTGTGTGTGTGTGTGTGTGTGTGTGTGTGTGTGTGTGTGTGTGTGTGTGTGTGTGTGTGTGTGTGTGTGTGTGTGTGTGTGTGTGTGTGTGTGTGTGTGTGTGTGTGTGTGTGTGTGTGTGTGTGTGTGTGTGTGTGTGTGTGTGTGTGTGTGTGTGTGTGTGTGTGTGTGTGTGTGTGTGTGTGTGTGTGTGTGTGTGTGTGTGTGTGTGTGTGTGTGTGTGTGTGTGTGTGTGTGTGTGTGTGTGTGTGTGTGTGTGTGTGTGTGTGTGTGTGTGTGTGTGTGTGTGTGTGTGTGTGTGTGTGTGTGTGTGTGTGTGTGTGTGTGTGTGTGTGTGTGTGTGTGTGTGTGTGTGTGTGTGTGTGTGTGTGTGTGTGTGTGTGTGTGTGTGTGTGTGTGTGTGTGTGTGTGTGTGTGTGTGTGTGTGTGTGTGTGTGTGTGTGTGTGTGTGTGTGTGTCTGTGTGTGTCTGTGTGTGTCTGTGTGTGTGTCTGTGTGTGTCTGTGTGTGTCTGTGTCTGTGTGTGTCTGTGTCTGTGTTTGTGTGTATGTGTGTGTGTGTGTGTGTGTGTGTGTGTGTGTGTGTGTGTCTCTGTGTGTGTGTCTGTGTGTGTGTCTGTGTGTGTGTCTGTGTGTGTGTGTCTGTGTGTGTGTCTGTGTGTGTGTCTGTGTGTGTCTGTGTGTGTCTGTGTGTGTCTGTGTGTGTCTGTGTGTGTATGTGTGTGTCTGTGTATGTCTGTGTGTGTCTGTGTGTGTCTGTGTGTGTCTGTGTGTGTCTGTGTGAGTCTGTGTGTGTGTCTGTGTGTGTCTGTATGTGTCTGTGTGTGTCTGTGTGTGTCTGTATGTGTGTGTGTGTCTGTGTGTGTGTGTGTGTGTGTGTGTGTGTGTGTGTGTGTGTGTGTGTGTGTGTGTCTGTATGTGTCTGTGTGTGTCTGTGTGTGTCTGTGTGTGTCTGTGTGTGTCTGTGTGTGTCTGTGTGTGTCTGTATGTGTCTGTGTGTGTCTGTGTGTGTCTGTGTGTGTCTGTGTGTGTCTGTGTGTGTCTGTGTGTGTCTGTGTGTGTCTGTGTGTGTCTGTGTGTGTGTCTGTGTGTGTCTGTGTGTGTCTGTGTGTGTCTGTGTGTGTCTATGTGTGTCTGTGTGTGTCTGTGTGTGTCTGTGTATGTCTGTGTGTGTCTGTGTGTGTCTGTGTGTGTCTGTGTATGTATGTGTGTATCTGTGTGTATCTGTGTGTGTCTATGTGTGTCTGTGTGTGTGTGTCTGTGTGTGTGTATGTGTGTGTGTCTGTGTGTGTCTGTGTGTGTCTCTGTGTGTGTCTCTGTGTGTGTCTGTGTGTATCTGCGTGTGTCTCTGTGTATGTTTGTGTGTGTGTCTGTGTGTGTCCTTGTGTGTCCGTGTGTGTCTGTGTGTGTGTCTTTGTGTGTGTCTGTGTGTATCTGTGTGTGGCTGTGTGTGTGTCTGTGTGTATCTGTGTGTGGCTGTGTGTGTGTGTCTATGTGTGTCTGTGCGTGTCTGTGTGTGTGTCCATGTGTGTCTGTGTGTATCTGTATGTAGTGTGTGTCTATGTGGTGTGTGTCTGTGTGTCTGTCTGTGTGCATCTCTGTGTGTCTGTCTGTGTCTCTGTCTGTGTGTCTGTTTATATATACTACACAAATTTTACAATTTACTCTAATTTGTCCAAACAGATTTTCTTGGTTCTACACTGAGTTTGGTGTATTCCTGATACAAAATTATTGCATACCTTTCTTCATTTTGACGGCGACAAATGTAAATCAACCGGTTATGTAATAAACCCTGTATAAACGATGCGTTAACTCTGACATTCTGAGTCCAGGAGAAC
This sequence comes from Psylliodes chrysocephalus, assembly GCA_927349885.1. Lineage (NCBI taxonomy): Eukaryota > Metazoa > Arthropoda > Insecta > Coleoptera > Chrysomelidae > Psylliodes > Psylliodes chrysocephalus. Next base: position 50,694,872 of record OV651820.1, on the reverse strand, counting down.
AGTAAAGAAATACAATCCTATTAAATATGGAGAAACAAAATATACATCGCCTAAGGGCAGGTTGCAATAAACATGTTATATCCCATTGTTGCCATTAAAAGGGCCTATCTGCATTATTTAGGCATTCTGCGGTCCTACTTTTCCGATTACCTAGAATATTTAATGAAATAAGACACCCCTAAACCCCCTCTATAGGGATACCTATAACGAGGTATCTAGAGGTTTGGGTGGAGTGTATATGATACTGAAGGCACTATATTGGTCAGTGTAAGTAATGTAATTTTGGAAATATTAGAATGAATAATCCACAATTACACCTATGAAATTATGAAAAAGACACCACCCCAAAGTGAAAACAAACCAAAGAAAAAAAATTGAACGAAAAAAAGAAAAAATATGTGCATCTACCAGGATCTAACCTGGAACCTTTGGACCGTAGCCGTCAATGCTTTTTCCAGTTAAGCTATCAAGGCATACCCGAACTCCTAAATATGTATCAATCATATTCCAATACTCGTCAGCGCAAACACAAATTCTAATCTCACCTTCCTCAATTACTCTTAAAATCACCCTTGTGTAGAAAAGACGACAATCTAATTATTGTACTAGAATAAATTTCTTCCTTATTTTACTTTCTTTTATATTATAGTTTATTTGAAAATGAATGAAAGCAAAAATTTTATGACACAAGAGATAAACCCCAATATAACATCACGTGTTCTCTTTATCTTTCTCACGTACAAATATAATCAAGCGTCTCATCTTTATTTTGCATTAACACACTGTATATAGACTTAAATCCTCTGAAAAGTTCCAATAAATTAGGGTTATGTTTACCATTTGTTTGAAATTACAAAGAAAACCCATGCTAGTAGCACTGATCAAAAGAGCATTTCTTTATATTCCTAATGGAGGAACTCTAATGCTAGGCTAGTGTGGGAGAAGGAATACAGACCAAACCAACGCTGCTAATAAAAAGTGAGTTTACAGTTAAAAAAAAAAATTAAGAGAAAAGTGTGAATATGAAAAACAAATTAATAAATTGCAGGAAAGTCTAATATTTTTTTTTTTTTTTTTTTGGGTAACATAATTGTAAATAAACTATGTATGTAATTATAATTTGAAATGTATTAAAAATTATTATAAATATTCCAATCACAGTAGTAAATAGACATAAAATACCAATGCGAACTTTAACCCTAACAAAAAATAAATGCTTGTTCAATGATTGCAGTAAAACGCCAATCATTGCTTAATTATATCAATCTTTAAGATCTATAATATATTTGATGCCTGCAGAGCAGTTGTATGAATAATGAGTCCGATACTACGCCTACTCTCTTTCCCATAGCGTCTTCTTTTTTTATTCTCTGAAGTATAAAATATTCAATAAATCAATAAAGATATAATTATTCATTTTTAAAGTAGTTCGTAATTTGTTAACATTATTTCAAACTCTAAAATTTAATAAAGCAGTTCTACTAACAGATTTATAAGCAAGCACATAGAATTAACATATGAAGATGATATAGATACTCTTAATTGTTTTGTTACATCTACTGGAAGTAGTTTTCTGTCAAAGTAATTTGCTCAGTAATTATTAAATACGGAAACAGATGCATCCTTTTTTCTAATGTGAGTTTTATTTTACAGAATGCACCTGTTTGTTTAAATTCTTATTTACTTACATTTAAGTTTATTTATGTATAGTATTGTATATATACAAAAGAAAAAGCATTTATGTTGATTCCTAATTTTTGTAATATTACTGTAATTAAAAATATTGTAATAAATAAAGTATTCAGAAATGAACATACATTAAAATGATCTATCGGAATAACACTAGTTCATAAGTAATAATAATAATAACTTTATTCTCATAAAATAGCAAAACATACATTGTATAATAAATACATCAATATCAATATAAACAATTTATCGAATAAAGAGATAAGGCCGATAAGTACATGAATACTTGTTTTGTCTAATAAAAAACAAAAATATATATACCAATAAAACTAAGAGTAATATGAATAAAACTAGTTAGTTATTGTCTAACACACAAGTTGAATATTTCATAAAAAATGAAAAGAATTAAATAACATAATATTTCCAATCGCAAAAAAGTTTCTATGAAATTAAAATTAATTAATTATTAAAAAAATAATACAATATATTATCAACATAGCACATAAAAAATAGAAGTGACATTACAGCTGTTAATTAAACTAATATGGTATTATCACCTTTCAAAAGGAATATCCACCATATTCAGTGGTTTCCTACGCAAATATTCTTTACCTTTTTTTTTTATAAATAACTTTTTGTTATTAATTATTTTTAATTCGTTAGGTAGGGAGTTATATAATTTTAAGGACATAATCCATATGATATTTGCGTGCATGTTTTTAGCATCGTAGGAGGAATATAAAAATGATTTTGGCGGGTAGAATAGGAGTGAATTGGAAGCAAAGCCTCATATTTTTTTATTGTGAAATAAAGTACAGCAATTTAATTAAAAATTAATTTTCTAATAGTTAAAAATACTTCTGTATAATACATCCATTCTTTTTTGTAAATAATTTTTAAATCCCTTTTTTGCACTACTTATAATAACGTAAGGTGAATTTTTAAAGCTCCAGCCCAGGCGCATATACTCTAACGAAGATGGCTTTCCATTAATGATAAGTAATGTGTTCTATATGTAAGTTCCACTTTAGAGTTGAGAGTCGATAATAATTCCTAAAAAATTAGGTAATTTGTTTTACAGGTCAAAAACGACTCATGTTGACTGTCCACATCAATTTTAAAATTAGGTAATTCAGATGCTATGTAGCTAAAGGGCAAGTACAGTCTGTTCGCTATACTTACGCGGGTTGCGGATTAATTAATTAATTATTTGTAACAAATTTAGTACCTACCCTAATATTATTTTAATTTAAATCTGACCATTAGGGCAATTTTACCTAATTTCTTGGGAGGAGGCTTATTGGAACTGGTTGTCAATGACTAATTTGCATAATTTTGTAAATATGAAACCCGCGTAAGTATAGCGAACAGACTATAGTGGGTTTTTCGCTTAATAACATTTAGTAATTTAAAATTGAGCCTTTTATTAAACTAAAATTCTTTTCAGTTTTTGCTTTCAGGTTATACCAATTGTCAGCTTTAAAGAAAATGGCAGTATCATCTGCAAAACCAATAATTTTTCCATTGCACTTTATAGAAAAAAGATCATTAACGTATAAATTAAATAAGGTTGGTCCCAACACAGACCCCTGTGGCACTCCATATTCCAAGACTCTTTCTCTGCTGAGTACATTATCAACTTTTACAAACTGAGTTAATATTACTTAAGTAATATTTAAAGAGATTTAGTACATTATTTCTAATGCCGATATTATTTAGTGATTGTAACAGTAGTTGATGACTCACAGTATCGAAGGCCTTGGACAGGTCTATAATTACACACAGGCATGGTTTACTTTCATTAAGGGAATTTTATTGTCGATGTCAATGCTAGTACATTGTCTTATATAGAAGTATTTTCCTTAACCCTAGAACGGTATCGTTTAATTTCTACCGCTTGTTGGTATGAACACGTAAAATTTACGCATTCGCAAATTTTTACATGTACACTTTGTATAATTACCTGCTTCATTAGTTTTTTTTGTCGGAACATAAAATAGTGTTTTTAACATATTCTAATAACAAAACAATATTTTAAAATGAAAAAATTACAGTAACTGAATTTAAAAATAAAGAAAACATTTTTCATTTGATTTTTTTAAAACACGTGCATATTTTTATTTGGTATGTCCTACATACTGTTTTGGTACATTTTACGCAGTACGTAGTTACCATTATTTCCTTTAATGTAGGACAAAGGTGGCAAAGCTCCCTTTTTGATCCCCTCCCCTTTAATATCTATTGCACTGTGATTGCCATGGTTTAATATGACTTTTGTGAAGTACTCAAAACGTGTTAAAGTTTTACCACCTAATGCTTCAACATTGTGTGACTAAATTATGTATGAATTCATGCAAGCCATGTTTATCATATTGTAATAGATACATAGGGCCATTTGCAGCGACAGTCGTTAAGAAATAAGCGAAGCCTAAAATTTTAAGCTTGCGACACGTCAGATAAACGTACAACAAATAATAGCTTATTGGTATCGATGCGTATTTCTTACGTGTATACTTTTCAACATCAACCAATATCTACTTTTGCTAAAGTTGCAACTCTGACACCTAGAAATCTTCACAAGTGGATGTTTCCTGAGGCACTGCTGAAAGCTCAAGATCGTGACTCAAAAGAATTAGTGGAGAGGGCCCTTTTGCTACAAACCACACGTAAATTTTACGTACATACCGCTCTAGGGTTAAAACTAAATTGATTTTTTGAAAATATATGGTATTTTTATACATAAATACTTTAGACATAAAAGAAATAAATGAAATAGGTTGATAACTACCAACATTTGTGTCATCCCCAGTTTTGTATAAAGGAACTATTAAACTTTTTTGTTAAAATAATTGGATATGTACCTTCCTCCACACATCGGTTAGTACATAGGTAAAACGGTTCTAGGATATAATTAGCAATACTTTTTATTGTTTTACTCTGTATTTTATCCGTACCGGTTGATTTTTTATCTGACAAGTTTAGTATTTCTTTTTTAACCCTATTAATGTCAGTTGGTAAAAATACAAATTTTATATTTATAGTCGTTATCCACAGTGCCAGTTTTACATGGGTGCTATTTGGGACTTTAGTACCGGGCGGCAAATCGTAATAGGGCGGTGCGCAGGCAGAGCACTAGTAAGAAATAATTTTACCAGATTTTAAAGATCCAGCCCTATGGAACACTGGTCGAGATATTGAAATAATTCTAGAGTCTTGGAAAGGTCAGAATTTGGAACAAAGTAATTTTTCCAAATCCAAGAGGCCATTTAAAGGACAAAACAGGTGGGCAAATAAACAAATGTTCTACAGAAAGTTAGAGAATGGAGTTTTACGTCGAAATATATTCTGAAAGCACAGGTAATGTGTACTGCCTTTATTGTATGTTATTTGGTGGTCAGTCAACCAGTTTAAAAGAGGTTTTGCATCCTGGAATAGGCATAAAGAAAGGTTTGATGAACATTACTACAGAATGAATTAATAATAAACTTGAAAAAGAATATAACGTAGCAAAGGAGTATTGGATTAACGTATTAAAAAGAATTGTTAACGTTTTAAAAATTTCTAGCAACTTGAGAGTTAGCATTAAGAGGTAGTAATGAAAAGATAGGCGAAGATCATAACGCCAATTATTTGTGTGCGATTGAACTTTTGTCTGAATATGATCATTTTTTAAAAGATTATACGTGGAAAGGGTACTGTTTCTTATTTATCAAAAGATATTTGCGATGAGTTTATGGGGATTTTATCAAATGAGGTTTTAAAGAAAATAGTGAAACAAATTAAAGTTATAAGTATTATTCAGTAAGCGTGGATTCTACGCCAGATATAACCCACCACGACCAGCTTTGCGATTTTGTGATAGTAATGGATTACTAGTTGAGCAGTTTGTGGGGTTTCAAGAAAACGTTAGACATGGTGCGAAAGAACTCGAAGATACCTTCCTGAATATTTTGAAATCAATGGAAATACCTTTAAAAGACTGTAGGGGCCAATCATACGATAATGCGAGCAACATGAGCGGAAAATACTCTGAGTTACAGGCTCGTATTAAGGCATGAAACAATTTAGCACATTCGTTAAATTTAGTTGTGCAAAATGCAGCAGACTGCTGTTTGGAATCTACGGCGTTCTTTATGATGGTACAAGAAATTTACACCTTTTTTACGGCATCTTCATACAAATGGAACTTGTTATCTCAGTTTATAAAAGTTTCAGAAAACGAAAAACTTTTACTTAAGAGAGTTAACACTACGTGATGGTCATCACGATTTGATGCCACTAAAGCCCTAGGACACAGTTACGCATCAATAAAAAGATGTTTAGAGCAAATATCTTAAAATAGAGAAGAAAAAAGTGTTGTGAGAGTTGAAGCGGCTTCTTTTGCCGAGAAATTAGATCTTATGGAAAAGGCATTCTTTTAACATTTTGGTTGGATATTTTACACCGAACTAATGATGTAAATAAGGCTTTACAACAAGAGAATATTTATGTATATAAGTATCACATTTAACCTTTTATCTTCATTGGCCCAATACTTTCAATATTTAAGAAACGAGTTTGATCAATATGAAGCCAAAGGAATAGCTTTAACTGGCAACGAAAAATACACAGAACGGCGAAGCACTAAAAGAAAGAGGCTTTTTGGGGAACCAAATACAGAAGTTATTTTGGATCCTAGAGAGAAAATGAGATTGCAGATTTACCATCCAATCCTTGACAATCTTCGAACAGAAATTATTCATAGATCCGAAGTGTACAAAACATGTTTAGCTCTTTTCGAATTTTTGTTTAATTAAACAAAAATTAAGTGACGAAGCTATAGTATTAAATGCACAAAAATTAAAAGAGACATATATGGAAGACCTAGACGAGCATTTTCCTCAAGAATGCATTAATTTCAAAAAATTCCTAAATGAACTAAACGATGAAATTAAAGTTGAATCTCCCCAAGATTTAGTAAAATTTTACATAAAAATAAACTTACGTCTTCATTTCCAAATTTAAATGTATGCCTCCGAATTTTTTTTTTTTTTTTTCAAAATGATAACGAATGTCAGTGGGGATCGTACATTTTCCACTCTAAAACGGGTGAAAACGTATCTTCGCAATTCAATTGCACAAGAATAGTTGAATTCTTTAGCATTATTATCAATAAATTCAGATGTTTTAAAAACATTAGATACTAACAAAATAATTCAAACTTTTTCAAATTTAAAAGCGAAAAAGCGACTTTCGTAAAAGTAAATAAAACTCCCCTGTTGTATTTTTATACTTACATTCTAACATGTTAATCCACAGTACTCCACCCATTTTTATGAATCTTCGTGAGTAGGTTCATTTCGACGAGACGCCCAACCTTTCTATCTGCGTGGTAGCTAATAAAGTGCGCATCGTGAAATGTGTCAATTGGATGTTTGTCAAAATTTTGTATTAAACATAACATGTCAATATTTTAGAATATGGGCATTAGCAATATTATTTTTCGTTATTTGTTTATTATTTTTATAGTTTATTTTTACTTAGTTTCAACAGTTCCTTAATGTATTAGTGATAGTACTTATTAAGATAATATTGTAGAAAACAAGAATGGCAACTTATGTTTTAGACTGGTATTTTGTTTTCATTCCATTTTTCTTTAATCTTATTTATCTTATTAATCTTATTTTTGTCATTTTTGTTTGTATTTGTTTAGTATTTTTGTTACGCCATTGAAATTTATATAAAATGTAATTTTATAAGTAGGCGAAAAAATGTTGTTAGAAACCGTCATCGTAGATTGAAAAATCCAATGTCAAGTGAAGTTTGAAATAAAGATTAAAATAGAAAAATAACTTATAATTTATATTTAATACAGTCCACAAAATATTAGAGTTCATAGTTAGAACCAGCTAAAGGTTTTAACACCGAAACAGTATTTTATTATTTTTGTTTGTTTTATTTTATTATTTGCGTACTAGTTTTATTGCTGTTTCTGACCATTATAATAATTATGGTTTATTATTATAAATATTTTTCTTTTGAATTTTGTAATTTTGTTTTTTTTTAATAATATATAAATTCAGTAATCTAAGATGCATAAATTATGAATAGATAGGGCGGCGATTACAAGTAGCACCGGGCGCAATAGTACCTTAAACCGGCACTGGTTATCCACTTTAATTTTAATTGCTAATATTTTACCAGTTTCTACACAAAACAGAGAAATGTATTAAGCAAATAAAATACAGAGTGTTCCATTTAAAATGCATAAGTTTGGGTTAAATCTTAGAAACGGTACCCAAAAAAAAATAAGGACGCCACTGAACTTGGCACCACAAAATTTATATGATAGAGTTTATTCCTTTTTTACGTTTTTAATAGTAACCAAAATATCAGAGTTACCTTTTCTTGACAAAAAAGTAGACTTTCTCAATAACGGTAGATGTAACCGTTTTGGAGAAATTTGCAAATGTTTGCAATGCACGTCATGGATTCCCTTGGGATACAGATAAAGTTACCGAAACTAAAAAAAACTGAATTTGTGATAGATCCCGTCAAAAGAAACAACTTTTTTGGTATAAAGATGTACAGAAAAATGAATCGTATCTTGACATACAGGGTGTCGGGAACGAATAATTTTTCAACACTTTTTTTCCCAATTTAACTAGATCTATCAAACACTTAGTTTCTGTAAAGGTCTCAGCTACTTTAGAAAGAATACTGCCAAAAAAAGTAAATAATAATAGTCAACACTGGCAAACTATTAACTTTTAGACAGGTAAATTGCGATAGGTTGACATGTTTTAGCTACAGAAATGTGTGGTTGAATTTTATACAGATCTCTTAGAAACACCCTATAGAATAAACATTTTGACTGGTTTGTAAATTTTTCAAAGGCACCGAAGCAGTTTTTTCTATTTTATTAAAAAAGTAGCAACAAGTTTTTTACTACTTTAAAACTTGATGTTTTCTCAGTAATAAATATATGGAAACTTTGAATTCGAAAAAATAGTTTTAACTAAAACTCTATAATAGTCAAACTTTTTTTACATGATTTTTGAACCCATCAAAATTAAAGATCCTTTCTTAAAAAATAATATATTATTTTAAAGTACATAGAAAAATAATATATTATTTTAAAATACATACCTGCATGTTGCCATCCATTTTAAATGAGGAACCAATTTGTATGTAAAAGAGACACCGTATCGAAAAATAAATTAACAATTCACACAGAAATTCACAATTGATTTCACGTTTGCACTAAGTCGTATCTTTGAGGCAACATAACAACTAAATAATAACAAATCCTAGACAACGCGAGTGTAATCAAATATTGTTTTGACTTGTCATTTATAAGTATTTTGAAAAGGCAGCGCAAACTTAATTTTTTAATTTTCGATCAGTTTTATGTTAGCAGTTTTTTGCACGTCTTTGTATTTACTTGAGTTTGCGTAACTAATTTTGTCATTACTGTTTCTGGTTTTTGACTTCATTTCCATGCCCACTTGTGGTAATTTCATTTTCCAGATTTTTAGGCGAGTTTGTGATTATGGGAGTAGATGGTGCACTATTATTTACACGTACATATTTTGATTTTGCTGCTCTTCTAATTCCAATAGATCCTCAACTGTGTATGATTTTTGGTTTATGAATATTTCTTCTCCTTTGATGTAACAGTGATCGTTGTTTTCTAAATAATATCTTAAAATTTTACTTTGTTCTCTTTGAACTTGTGTTAAGTAGATAAAGAAGTTGATTGTAGTCCTGCATTTACGAAACTTCAATTAAAAATTTGAATATGCTATTATATGCACAACTTAATATGAAACAAAAGACTTCAAATGAGCTGATTTGTTTTTTATCTATTTCTCGGAAATCGGCGCTTATATTTTCAGATTGGGCTTCGAAGTACACAACTTTTTTCCCATTTAACCAACTTTGTATTACCAACGGTTTACGAGATGCATTTCAATTAAAAAGTGAATGAATGATATAATGCTTCCAGATAATACAAATTATAGGCAAGTAGTTTGTTATAAATGGCTTCCAATTTATTTAAGTACAGATAATATAAGTTATATTCTTAGTGCTCCATGATAAAACAGTGCAGGACAAAATGGCGCAGGACAAAATAGCGCAGACAAAATGGCGCAAGAATAAAAGAGCGCAGGACAAAATAGCGCAGTACAAAATCGCGCAAGGACAAAATAGTGCAATGACAAAATAGCGCAGGACAAAAAAGCGCAAGACAAAATGACGCAAAAAGAAAAGCACGTAACGAACAAAATGTTTTTTAATTAATAAAATTAGCGAAATAATGCGAAACAAATTCTGTTTCAACGGCGCCTATGTAGAGAATGTTTGAATTGTTTCTTTCTCATTTTAGAATCCGACACATTTTCACGTAGGACAAATTTGCTGCGACAAATTTGCATCTATACAAATACATGAAAGACAAGTTAGGCCTGATATAAATAAAGTGAGACCAATTAACACCTAGTCTAATTATAGTGAGTAAAGTTAGCGTTTTTTAAAAATAGTGAAACAAATTAATGCGTGACAAAATATGTCAGTATTATAATTAAAATTAAACAAAAACTAATTTAACTAACCTGTGCGGCCTGGAGCCAAGGCGGGTTACTGCATATGGCTCCAGGCCGTAGATGTTAGGTAAGTCATTTACGAGTTTTTTTATTTTTTGACAATTTTTTTAAAGCAATAGCACTTTGTTTTAATTTTAATTAGAATACTGGAATATTTTAACTCGCGCTTTTATGTGCTGCGCTATTTGGTCCTTGCGCTATTTTGTCCTTGCGATAGTTTTTCTTTGCGCTGTTTTGTCATGGAACCATTCTTAATACACTTGTGTAAACTATTATTAAAAAAATTAACAAAAATATCTTCAAAATTTCATCATACTATTACTTTTTTTTATTGGTATATCCTATTGCTTTCCTCTGTGTAATAATTCACTTCCTAAAAGATAGAGACACCACACTAAGAGATTAATTTGTTAATATTAAGTTGAAAATTTTAAAAATATCCATAAATAAGTCAGTTTGTTAACAACATAACATATTTTTTCTGAGTTCAGATATATTTCAATCCGAACTTTCGGCCGTACACCCAGCATATTATTATGGTTCTAATAGAAATAACTTTTGTAATTAAAATGAAATTATCTTTGTAATATTTTTAATTTTCGGTATCACCTAGTTCTAAACTGTTTAAGAGCCACCACAAGATATCCTAGCGGAACATCTGTTAATTGCCTAAAATCGATGAAGTAGGTACTTACGAATGCTTTGAAAAATGCCTTCCTGTACTACACTAGGGTGGCCTGCCATATATTGTCACCTTTTGTCGATTACAACTTTTACACAAAACATCCCACAAAAGACTTGAAGGAACTACACCGATTTGTGGGGTTTTTCTATAGGAAATTATTACCCATTTCAGATGTTAACACCTTTGTACCTAAGATTAATTGATACCTTGAATAATTATATTTATTGTGCTAGAGTTTTTGGTAGGAAAATAACGTCCTCAAATTACAAGAACGTTTCCAGTGGTTAAAATGGTTATTTCTTTTTTTTATGATATAGAATTATTGATAGTTATATTGTAGAATTATAAACATAATTATATTTAAATTCTCACTAATGATAAATGTATATTGCATAATATCTCTAACCACATCTTTATAGGTACGTAATACTTTATTATTATTATTACGTTATTTCTATTTAGATTTCTATATATTATAATAAAAAATATATAAAATAATAAAATGTACAGAGTACCGCGATTTACGTTCATATAGACAAGCAGGTTGTTCTGGATAATTTTAAATAGGTGATTAATAGCAAACCGGACATCTCGTGAGAACAAAAATGTGACGATTTTCTACTAAAAAATTGTATTTATATGTTCACCAATGGAAATACTTTGCGATGTTATGTATCTCGAGAATATTGAAAATTGTAAATTTGTGCAATGATAAGGCAGCACTCTACAGTCATGAAAAACTATTAGATATTTTTATTAAAACAAATAGCAGCTAATATTCACAGATTTAATACGTAATGGCGCATAATAGCTATTTATGAAATCAGTAACGAAATGTTTTATTTTATGTAGCGAGTGAACGGGTCATATAAAGTGTTTTTTCGTATTCTATTACTGTTCAGATTTGAACATAATAAAATCAACATCCTGTATATTAAATTAATTATTTTATTTATTTAAAATGTTTAATTTCATACAGCGTTCCAATTTCGTATCTAGTTCGATGTGTAAATTATAATAATAAAAAACTATTTGTAAAACATTGAACGAGGTCGAAATTGGAATAATATGTTTTGAATGTGTATTTAAATTATTAAATAATTGTAATTGTTATTTTTATTGTTATTGTTTGTGATATTATAAATATAGGTGTTAATGAAATAATAAAGAGATTTATGAAAACCATCTTGTGGTATTAATTACAACAATTATCTTTGAAATCTATTCATGGTCCTTCGAGCAGAAGTTTAGAAAATTTTGAAAAATTATACAAAAAAAAAATACAGTGTTGTCAAGAAAAGTCTACGGTAGAAAAAATTAAATAAAATGGAAGAAGCTAACAAATTATCCCAGAAACAAGAAAAATTGGGCAAACAAATAATACAGCTATTAACAAATTAAAAAAAAAAGGATTCCATTTAATGTTATTTGTTTTATTTTAACATTATTTAACCTATTATTCAATGAACTCATTATGCTTAAGCAGCTTCTCATACATTTTCTCGTAAATACTGTTACCGGTCTATGTTTTATTAATTTCAAATTGATTATATATTTACTTACTTTTTTTTAGCTGATGCAATAAAAATATATAATAATAATAACTTATTATTTTCACTTGCTTAACAAATCCCTATATTTTTATTAAAACCAACATAATATATATTTTTTTATTACGAATTATATTAAAAATTGTATTATCAGTACACACAAATATCGTCCCTTAGTTCACAATATAGTTTTCGCTAATTACATCAGCCCTAGTAACAGATCCTGCAGATGTCGGCGTTATCAGAGTTACCAGTTTCTAGGAAACCGCTGATTAGGACTTTATGCATTTTATCTAGTTTTCTCATTTTTAACATCATTATACATTTATATTTCTTGTAGTACAGATCGTAGTTGTAGAATTTTAACTTAGAAAAAATAATTAAATTTTTTAAAAAGCTATTTTCAATTTGAAAGTTTATTTTTGGCGCAGTCAGTAGGATATCTGGAATTGTCGCGTATCGAACGTGCTTGATTTTCGTCTCTACGATTAACCAGATATCGAACAATAAAACTGTTGTGATTCGCGAGTGAAGGTGTTGGATGTGGAGTGGCTCTCAAGAAATCGAGAAACCCAGTCTATCGAAGACCCATTGAAGAACCCCAAGTCGAATAGCAACGAGGATTGGAACAAAATCGTCCAGTTCTGCAAGGCTAACGAATTTTAGAAGAAAATTCGATTCCTTATAGTTATAGGCAGGGATATGCTCAAAATCAGTTTTATTTTAATGTGAGTAACTTTTATTTATGTCTATCGAATCACTATTGAATTCTTTAGAAAACTTAAATATCGACAAAACTTTAACTGACTCTGATAACTCTCAAGTTAATTTAATTGAAAATATAGATTCACAAAATAATAATAATTTTTCGCTTCCTAACTTAACAAATAGTGAAACAAATTTAGAAAATTCGGAAGATATGGCCGAATTCAAGCCGGAATATTTGCATTGCGTGCCTGAATTCGACGGAAATCCGAACGAGCTCTATCGATATTTATCAGTTTGTGATTCAATCATTGCCAGTTTTTATATAGCAAATCAGCCGAATAATTTCCGAAATATATATTTGTTAAACTCACTTGTTTCTAAATTAAAAGGGAACGCCAGGTTAGTGGTGAACATTCAAAATGTCGCAACTTGGGAAAACTTAAAAGATACCCTTACTAGAAATTTTGCAGACCAAAGGGATGAAGCTTGTTTAAATCGTGACTTAGTTTTGCTTAGACAAAACCCTAATGAACGACCTCAACAATTTTATGACAGGGTGTTAAATATACTAAATCTCCTCTGTAGCTTTGTAGATTTACATGAAGAAACTCTCGAGAGTAAATTACTAAAAAGGGAACTTTATAATAAATTAGCTTTAAAAACATTTTTGTCAGGTCTTAAAGAACCTTTAGGTACTACGATTCGTTGTATGAAACCTAACTCATTAAATAATGCGCTACAGTGTGTTTTGGAAGAAGATAACATACACTACTTTCAAAATTTTCAGAATAGGAATCTAATTAGACAACCTATTTCACAACCACGACAACAGCCAAGACAAAATTTTAATAATCAAAATTATCAAAATCGAAACTATTTCAATAACCAAACGAGCTTTATTCCTCAAAATGCAAATAATAATAATAACTACATGGCACGACGTCCTTTTCCTACTGGGCCCGTCCCTGTACAATCTCAGGTTCCAAGAAATCAATTTTTTCCATCTAATTCTCAAGTATTTAAACAAAATAGAAATGTAAACGCCTTTAGACCAAACCAAATTCCAAATCAAAATTTACCTAGGCCAACGCCTATGAGTGTTTCGACCAGAAATACTTTTAATAACAGAGCACCTACCCGGGTTATGAACCAATACGGTAATGATCACCAAGGTCCTTCTAACCAAAATCAAACACCACGAATGAATTATATTGCGGAAGAACTATTTAACACTGAGTGTGAACAAAATATTTCGATAACTGATCCCTATAATAACCTACCTGACCAACATGTTGATAAAAGTTTTGACTATAATATTGAAACGGAAACACATGATCTAATTGATTTTTCTGAACCAGATTCAAATTTTCGGAACAAGCCTCGAAACAAACCCCTCACCTAAATTCGCAAATCATACCATTTCATGTGGTAAATCCAAGTGAATTACCATTCATTATCTTTCCCGAATATAATTTAAAAATTTTGATAGATTCCGGCTCGTCGAAATCATTCATAGATCCAACAAAAGCTCACCAATTCTTTTCGAATAACATAAGAAACGATCCTTTTATAGTATCAACTGTTTTTCAGAAATCAGCTCACGAGTACAGCACATTGTTGCCAGCGTCCAAAATTTTTAATCTCCCACAGAAAGCGAATTTAAAATTTTTCCTATTTAAATTTCATGATATATTCGACGGTTTAATAGGATTAGATAATCTTAAAACCTTACAAGCTACACTTGATTTTAATACAGGTTATTTACAAACTCCTTATACAAAAATTAAACTGCTATACTACCAAACACAAAATGAAATAAATTTTATTAAAGTAGCTCCGCGATCAGAACAAGTTATAAAAATTAAAACGTCCATTCCAAATGGCGAAGTAATAATCCCCTACCAAAAACAAAAAAATTGTGAAATACCAGAATCATTAACGATTGCAAAAAATGGTCAAGCTATGACAACTATCTTAAATAAAACAACCGAAACCGTAACTCTAGACTTTTCGAAACCAATTATCGTTGAAAAATTTGATAAAATAACCGTACAACAAATTGATTTAAATCATTTTGATGAAACCTCAAAACAAAACATAGATTTAACCAAATTTCGAACAGACCACTTAAATTCAGAAGAAAAATCAAAAATTTTTAGGCTTATTAAAGAATATTCTGACATATTTTACCAAGAAAACACTCCATTAACTTTCACTAGTAAAATAAAACATCAAATAAAAACTAACGATGAAATCCCGGTATACTCAAAGTCCTATAGATACCCATTCGTACATAAACAAGAAGTAGAAAATCAAATAAAAAAAATGTTGGACCAAAATATAATTAGGCATAGCAATTCACCCTGGTCATCCCCTATTTGGGTGGTTCCCAAGCGTCTTGACGCGTCAGGAAAACAAAAATGGAGGGTTGTAATCGACTATAGGCGTCTTAATGAAAAAACAGTGGATGATCGGTACCCCCTACCTAATATAACCGACCTTCTAGATAAGCTAGGGAAATGTCAATATTTTACGACGTTAGATCTTGCAAGCGGCTTTCACCAAATAGAAATGTCGGAACAAGATATTGAAAAGACCGCATTTAGTACAGAGCAGGGACATTATGAGTATCTTAGGATGCCTTTTGGGTTAAAAAATGCCCCTGCTACATTTCAACGTGTGATGGACAACATTCTCCGCGGTATTCAAAACGAAAAATGTTTAACATATTTAGACGACATAATAGTGTTTTCAACCTCTTTACAAGAACATATTGATAGACTTAGATGCGTTTTTCAAAGACTTCGTGATTCAAACTTTAAAATCCAGTTAGATAAATCCGAATTCTTGCGGAAAGAAGTGGCGTACTTGGGCCACATCGTAACACCTGAGGGGGTACGCCCAAATCCGGATAAAATAATAGCCATCAAAAATTTTCCTATCCCAAAAACTACCAAACAAATAAAAGGATTTTTGGGACTATTGGGTTATTACCGTAGATTTATCAAAAACTTCTCAAAAATTACTAAACCACTTACTAACTGTTTAAAAAAGGGCGCAAAAATTGAAATTAACGACGAATATATATCTTGCTTTGAATATTGTAAAAACCTATTGATGAACGAACCTATTTTACAATACCCGGATTTTTCCAAGCCATTCAATTTAACCACTGATGCCAGTAATGTTAGTTTAGGTGCGGTTTTATCTCAGGGACCAATCGGAAAAGACCTTCCAGTTGCGTATGCGTCGCGAACATTAAATAAGTCAGAACAAAATTATTCCGTAATCGAGAGGGAACTTTTGGCAATAGTATGGGCCACGAAATATTTTCGCCCATACTTATTTGGAAAAAAATTCAATATTATCACGGACCACAAACCACTACAATGGTTATTTTCGTTAAAAGACCCCAACTCCAAATTGTTACGTTGGAGAATAAAACTAGACGAATATGACTATACAATACTATATAAAAAGGGTAAATTAAATACAAATGCGGACGCTCTTTCCAGAGTAGAGATTCACACTAAAGAATTTCTTGACGACATAGACAAAATAATTTTAGACAGATCACAAGAAAATTCTAGACTTGACGAGATTATTCAAGACTTGAGAAATCTTGAACCTCATCATTCAAACTTTGACCAGGCATCCTTACAAGTACATCCCGACACTGATACTTTAAACGATTTAGAACCCCAAGATGAAAACGATGACGACACTGTACACTCAAATTCCGACGAAAATCCTATCGTAGGAATTCCAATTGCAGAATGTCCTGTTAATCACGGAATAAATCAAATTTTTGTAAGTTCGGTACTACATTCCCCAGCCATACCTAAAATAACAGTTCTTTTTGAAAACCGAAAACGAATCCATGTACAAATTTCTGAGTATAATTTCGAAAATGATGTGGTAAGATTTATAAAAGAATACGTATCGCCAGATACTGCATATCACATGTATTTCGAAAGTCCCAACATATACGAAAAATTTTGTAACATATTACATAAAAACTTTAAATGGCCTTTTATTAAATTGAAAAAATGTAACCAAAAACTACTGGATGTTACAAATAAAGACGACATAAAAGAAATCATACAAAACTACCACGAGGGTAAATCCAACCACCGTGGAATAGACGAAACAGTTATCAAAATCAAAGAAAAATACTATTGGCCAAGATTAAAAGATTCCGTGCAATCATACATTAACGATTGCGAAATCTGTCAAAAAAGTAAATATGAACGCAACCCCTTGCATATAAAAATGAATGTAACCCCTACAGCCACAAAACCCTTCGAAATTGTTCATATAGACACATTTACATTCGAAAAATCTAAATTTCTTACTATAATTGATAGCTTCTCAAAATATGCACAAGCTTACCCAATAGATTCTCTAAATTCTACTGAAATTGCTGACAACTTAATTAATTTCTTTTCGCATCATGGAACCCCCTATCAAATTACCGTAGATAATGGAACAGAATTTAAAAATTCTATAATTTGCGAACTTTTAGCACTACATAAAATAAATATTCATTTTTGCTCACCAAATCACCCTCAATCAAATGGTATGATTGAGAGACTACATTCCACTCTCCGACTTCTCAACAACCAAGGGTTTCAAAATACCCCCGCAAAACTAAAAATGACATACGCAATCTTAGCTTATAACAACTCGATTCACTCTTCAACCAAATTTAAACCTATTGATGTATTGCAAGGACACGTAAGTAGTAACGACCCTTTTAGAATCGAAATTGATAAAATGTTATTGAATAATTACATTGATAATCATAGAGAACGAACCAAAATTTTGTATTCCAAAATTAATCAAGATCTAATAAATCGCAAAGATAAAATTATTGAAAAGGTCAATAAAAATCGCGAGGAACCCGATATGTTTGCTCCTCAACAAAAGGTTTTTGAAAAAAATATTGATAGACGAAAAAACGCTAATAAATTTAAAAAACCGGTAACTTTAAAAGTAGTTAGAAATACGAAGAAAACAGTAGGTACTCATACACAAGACAAAATTCACATGAATAATCTAAAACGCCCACTCAAAAACACGTATGATTTTAAAACTAAACAATCTTAATTTTCTTTAGATATTTTGGGACCCTCGGAGCCTCATCCAAAATTACAAAAGATTCAAAGGAAATTAAAGGGCAGTCAATTGCCACTTGAAGTAACTTTAGAAAATATTTTGATATATGAAAAACTGATAAAAATCGAGAGCTACGTATTTAACAACAAAATAACTTATATAATTAAAATTCCCTTAACGACTATTGAAAATTTTGACTATTACCATTTGTACCCTGTACCAGTCGAGAAACAGGGTCAGTTAAAAGCAGTGATTCCAAAAAATAATTACTTAATAAAAGATAACTTCAATTACGCATTTATGAGCAAGCCTTGCCTTAAGCTACACCCAGCAACATCATATATTTGCGGCGAAACTAACCCCCAAGGGATCAAGAAAGAAAATCCATGCGAAATAGCCCTCTTAAATATCCAAAACACCTCCACATGTCAACAAACACGAATCACAACAAAACAAGCTTTGTTCGAAAGATTAGATCGAACAAATCAATGGATAGCAACTTTCCCATCAAAGGAACCAATCACCCTTCAATGTCATGATCAAACAGAAGTCATTGAAGCCATAGGCAGTTACCTCATTCAAATTCCAGTCGGCTGTTCAGTGACCACAAAACAGAAAAAAACCGCAAATGAAGAAAACTTTCAAACTTCAAGTCAACTCATGTTGTTTCCCGAACTACAATTCCAAAATTCTGAATCGTCAAAATTAAATCTCAATCTTGAATTAGAAGAAATTAATCTAGATGAACTACACCAAATTAAATCAAAATTCGTCGAAAATGAACCAATAACCAAGTTCCAAGGAGTGCGCTACATCCCCAGTATATGGACAATATTTATGTATTGTTTTTTGGCCTTACTAACAGGAGTTTTTGTTGTTAGAAAAATCTCAACTTATCGTAAGCCAGTAAATCAAGAAGAAGTACCAGTAGACCATACCACCGTTCAACTCCCTCGCTAACCCTTTGGAGTTGAATCTTCGAGGGGAGGAATTACATCAGCCCTAGTAACAGATCCTGCAGATGTCGGCGTTATCAGAGTTACCAGTTTCTAGGAAACCGCTGATTAGGACTTTATGCATTTTATCTAGTTTTCTCATTTTTAACATCATTATACATTTATATTTCTTGTAGTACAGATCGTAGTTGTAGAATTTTAACTTAGAAAAAATAATTAAATTTTTTAAAAAGCTATTTTCAATTTGAAAGTTTATTTTTCGCTGCATGCAGCGAATAATGAGATAAGAATTTTTTTTATATAGATGTGCCTTATTCATGTTAAAAGTATTTTTAACATTTTTATTTTTGGAAGATTTTATTATATTTTTAAAATTAAATAAGCCTGAATATGAGCTAACTAAAATTCATATTTTTTATGAGATATCATTGCTGTATCGATTGAAATCAGAGTTTTTGATTATTCTTTACACAAGTAACTTTTTAAGCATCATTTATTTAAATTATAGATACCATTTTCATAATTATTGTGTATAATCTACTGTTATTTTATTAAATAATTAAAAAAATATATTGAATAACTAAATTAAATACCTATCGACAACAATTTAAAATATAAAAGTTTTATTTTATTAACACATGTAGTAATACCTGTATTTTTAAGAGAAAAAAAATATAATTTGCAATACGTATTGGTACACGGTATAGCTATAGGATAAAAGCTATTAAAAATCAATAGGATTCTAATTTAATTAACGACTATTATACGTCCGTCACTATCTTTATGTCTTCAATTTATTGGTAAATTATAAGGACATTAGGGTTCCCTGTTCGAAAATTTATAACAAGAACACAAAAATAAAATCGGAAGCCAAGACCAATATCTTACGCATATCTAATCTCCTGTCTATTTACCTATGGTCTGTCATCCTCTTTTCGTTAATTGGAAACCTGATAACAAACACACAAAAGGCAAGTTTTTAAATTAGAAAGATAAGTATTAATCTAGGACCACCCCTGGCACTATGGTTACCTTTAAGCTCCTTAAGTAGCTAACACTATTTATTAGCTGATAGAAAAACTACAGATTAGATTTAATCCTCTAGTGGCATTTTTTACTTTTACGTTTCTGTGGTTTAAAATGAAATATATTTACTTAAATGCCCAAATGATCATTATTTGCTAAATGCAAGTGCTAAGTATATCGTGGGGATTAAATGCGGTCTTTTTATTCTTATACTATCTATATTGTCAAGTGAGATGACATTTTAGTTTACAAAGAATTTTTAAGTACCTGCTTAGGTACTTACTTGTCGTTAAAGTGGATGGATACCGATATGCGTTTAGGCATTTTGGATACTTTTAAAATTCCCAGCCTGTATTACTACTTGTTTTGTAAGTTTGAGGCGCGAAATACGTGATATAAGATAAGAGGTGCGATAATAGCGTAGTGTAGTTAATGGATGGCACTAATTTAAATCTAGCACACACGATGCTCCAATACTGTAGTATCATTTATCATATCAACATTGTATACTTTAAACCTTATTATCGAAACGAAATATATTGTCACGATTCTTATAAAGGACCCCGCACTATTTACGTTGATTTTGGGTACTGTCAGAGTTTTTTCAAATTTTAGTATGTTATTTTTCAGTTTTAAAAGGCTTCTTTCTTATGGACCTCAAGTTTGCAAGGTGAACTGTTAGAAATATTCAAAAGTGAGGAGTTCAGAATTAATATTTTTAAATATATATCCACCACTCTTAAGTAAGTAATTCTTGTTTTTTCCATGAAACTTATATTATGTTGTCACACTTGTATACAGGGTGATTCACATAAGAACCGACATAGAGCAGGGGCATATAGGGGGTCCCAAAATATGGCAATTTAACGCAACTTACCCTTTATACCAAGTTGCTTCCCTAAGGAGTTATAGGCTTTGAAAGTGAAGTTATAAATTTTGAAAAAAAAACAATATCTCCGTTATTCTTGAACTTAAAGCAACCAAATTTGGTACACTTTGTGGATGTATTTAGGGCGTTACTTGACAGTAACTAGAGTTTAATTGAAATTTGTAAAGGGGGTATACTGGGTGGCGCACCATTAATATTCAACAGAATTTTGTTAACCCTTGATGGATTTTAAAAATCTTTGCATTGTTTTGTGGGCAATTCAATTCTTAAACTTTTCTTACTCTAGTAATTTTTCGAAAAAACTCATCATTTTCATCAAAAACTCGAATAACTTAAAACGCGCGCTCTAGGTGTGTTATTTAAAATCAGCGAAAATTCAAAAGTTGGCTATGAAAATAAACGTCAAACAAGAAAGTAGGTCATTTAATGTGATCAGTAGGAATTGGCTGGCAAATTATTATTTAGATACGTAACAAAATAACTTAAAGTAAGTACAGATACTGAAATGTGAAAAACTGGGATTAACAAATAACCAAAATAAACACAAAAAACTTAAACAACAACCAGAACAAACAATTGTTTATCGATGAATTAAAGAAATTGTTCAAAATGATCGCCGTTTTCTCTTACGCATAATTTTATTCTTCTTCGAAAATTAAAATCCACCCTATCTAATAACTGTTGATTATTCCTAATAGATGTGCATTTATGAATAATGCGATTCCATAATTGTTCTTGAGACGCAACGGGCGAAGAATACACAAATTCTTTCAACGTTCCCCACAGAAAGAAGTCACATTTGTTCAGGTCAGGTGATCTTGGGGGCCAACGTTGTGGGCAATTATTTCCTCTTCCTATCCATCTATTGGGATACTGGTGGTTTAAAAAATTTCTTACGTTCATACTAAAATGAGGCGATGCTCCATCGTGCATAAACCAATGTTGCAACCTTAGTTGTAAAGGTACCTCGTCAAGTAGATACGGAAGGGTGTTTTGTAGAAATTCTAAATAATTTTCACCATTCAGCCGATTCGGTAAAACAACAGGACCAATTAAATATCGATCAATAATTCCCATCCAAACGTTAATTTTGAATTCACGTTGGAAATGCCGAGGAGTTATTGCATGTGGGTTTACGTCAGAATACTCATGATAGTTATGGAGATTTGTGATACCTCTGCGAGTGAAAGTCGCCTCATCCGTAAGAAGAAATTTCTTTTGGAAGTTATTATCTTGGTGTAGAATAAACTGACAAAAATTGACACGTTGAACCAAATCTCCGGGTAAAAGTTCTTGGACTTTTTGTACATGATAAGGGTGTAGTAGATTGCAACGGATAACTCGATGCACAGAACTCTGCGATATACCAATTTGTCGAGATAAATTCCTAGTACTAATATGTGGATCATCTTGAATAGCATTTAAAATGGCTACCTCAACTTGTGGCCTGAGTGCGACAGCACGTTCTCGAGTATTATTGAGAAACTTGTCCGTTTCTCTAGCTCGTCTTTCAACATTAGAAAATGTTTCTCTATGGGGAATGATACGGTTAGGAAATCTTCTACGATATTCTTCTACACTTCTTCTACAGTTTCCTTCACAAAAACCTAGCACTAACAGCATGTCAACTTGCTCGTTAAAAGAAAACTTCCCGTTCATTTTAAAAACACTCAAACAACAATTACTTAATTGAACAACTTACTTGCTTCATTGTCAAGTTTGACGTTTATTTTCATAGCCAACTTTTGAATTTTCGATGATTTTAAATAACACACCTAGAGCGCGCGTTTTAAGTTATTCGAGTTTTTGATGAAAATGATGAGTTTTTTCGAAAAATTACTAGAGTAAGAAAAGTTTAAGAATTGAATTGCCCACAAAACAAAGCAAAGATTTTT
This sequence comes from Psylliodes chrysocephalus, assembly GCA_927349885.1. Lineage (NCBI taxonomy): Eukaryota > Metazoa > Arthropoda > Insecta > Coleoptera > Chrysomelidae > Psylliodes > Psylliodes chrysocephalus. The sequence goes on along the minus strand of OV651820.1, from coordinate 50,671,771 downwards.
AAAATCCATCAAGGGTTAACAAAATTCTGTTGAATATTAATGGTGCGCCATCCAGTATACCCCCTTTACAAATTTCAATTAAGCTCTAGTTACTGTCAAGTAACGCCCTAAATACATCCACAAAGTGTACCAAATTTGGTTGCTTTAAGTTCAAGAATAACGGAGATATTGATTTTTTTCAAAATTTATAACTTCACTTTCAAAGCCTATAACTCCTTAGGGAAGCAACTTGGTATAGAGGTAAGTTGCGTTAAATTGCCATATTTTGGGACCCCCTATATGCCCCTGCTCTATGTCGGTTCTTATGTGAATCACCCTGTATATAGTTTATTCATGATTACTTACATTATGCAAAATAAATCATACAGCGTATTAAAATAATTAGGCATATCATTTATTGAAATATAGTGCATTTTTCATATATTGCTATAGTTAGAATATGTCTTCTGACCATTTTTTTGTTTCATTTCATACTAGATCATTTTTATAAGTAATACAGAGTGTGATAGAGATACATAAACAGCTAAGAATTGCAAAATGGCATTTAACCTTAACCGTCCTGATAAAATTTACAAAACGTAGACTCCTGATAAGAGTACCCGGGTACCCGTTTTAATTTTATATGGGAACATAAAAAGTCATAGATATCTGTATACAGATAGGGAAGTAAAAATATATGTGAAAAAGGGATGAACATTTTGGGCCGCTGCCCCACAAATAGCACTACTATTTTATAAGTCATTTATCAGAGCTCTTATTGACTACGGCTGAATTTTTAAATAGCCTGGAGCGTCATCTTCAGGGGATACGTATATTAATCTTATGGTCCGTTAGACTAGCTAGTTTGGCAAATTTATCTTTTGCACGTTGCTTCCGCTCCCGTTTACTCCCCGCCGTGTCTCTATATTTCCCGCGCTTAGGGATAACCGAATAGTCAGAAGCTCTAAGGCGCTTAGAGGAAAAATTCATGAAATTCTGAAAGTTCACCCTGCCGAAAATCATAGACTTGCTACAACGACGCGTAGTACATCTGATTTGACCGATGTTTTCCCGGGGATCTGGAAAATTGATCACCCGTAATTGACCGCCAGCAATTGACCGCTAACAATTTACCGCCGTAGCAATTGACCGACTAAGCAATTTAAAGCCTGCAATTGACCGCCAGCACATTTACCGCCATACAATACATATATTTTTTTATAAAGATTTATTGGTCATTTAAAATTAAAAATATGTTTTTTTAAGGTGTTGTTAAAACTTAAGTAGTTATAGCTAAAAATGGAAGTTACTTATATGCTAAGTGGCTTGGATGGGTCTAAATAAAGTTAAATTTAACTGCCGGTGAAAAAATTACACGTAAAAAATTCCGTTTGTGCAAGATTCAAATAACAAAAGAATTAATTATCACGGTTTTATTGTTTTTAATTTAATTTACTGTCATAAAGACCACATAAAAGGCTTCTATGAAAAAATATAAAAATAAGTTAAAAATAATGTAAAGGGTATTAGGAAAAAAATTGAAAAAAGGGGGATACAGGAAAAAAGCTGAAAACGCAACTTCCGAAAGATTCACTTTACATCTCAGGTATACATTTTTTGAATCGAATAATAGAGAAAAATACACAAATGCGATAATATACAGGGTGTTCGATTGTAAAAAACATAGGGGTGGTTATGGGGAGACAGAGTAGAAGTTACAACGAGTATACATAAGCAGAAAGATGTTCCCTTCTAAATGATTTTTGACTTATTTTCTCAATTTAAAAAAAATTATTTAGCGTTTTCCTTGAAATTTCCTGTAAAATAATCAAATTTAAGATCCTGTTTTTTAATAATTTTTTTCTACACCCACATGAATATTGGCTTATCTACGCACAGATTACAAAATGGAAAAAGATGCTATTGCGTTTAACGGAACGAATATATTTCATATCAATTCTAGGTAGTGAGAACACTGTAAAAAAATGAAATCAACCAATCACAGTTCATATTTTGGACACCCAACTACTACTATTTTTAAAATTTTAAATAAGTTGCATTTTTGTCAAACTAAATTAAATTAAAAACAATAAAACCGTGATGATTGTTCTGTTATTTAAATCTTGCTCAAACGAAATTTCCTACGTGTGATTTTTTCACCATATTATGGCTTGAATTTAATTTAGACCCATCCAAGCCACTTAGCATATAAGTAACTTCCATTTTTAGCTATAACTACGTAATTTTTAAACCACACCTTCAAAAAAACCATATTTTTAATTTAAAATGACCAATAAATGTTTACAAATAATTATATGTATTATATGGCGGTAAATGTGCTGGCGGTCGATTGTAGGCTATAAATTGCTTAGGCGATCACTTACTACGGCGGTAAATTGCTAGCGGTCAATTGCTGGCGGTCAATTGCGGGCGGTCAATTTTCCTAGACCCGTTTTCCCGACACCGTTTTAATCTTAAACACCCTCACTTGCCCAATTAAGATTTAGTTTATTTTCCGTCACGAAAGCTTTTTGTTTAAATTTTGTTCAGGGTAAGATCCAATAACTTGGGGAGGGCTGGTAAATAAAATATTTAGCATAAACCGATTATCAACCGTAACATTTGTTAGGTAACGCAGATCAATATATGTGTCAAACTAAAACCTGGCATTTCAGTCCAATGTGGTAAATTTTTTACAGGTACTACATAATTACCGTAATATCGTTGACCTTCTTGAATTTTCTTTCTTCGCTGCAGCTACTTGCAGCATCCCTTTTTAAAACTGGTTCCAATAGATAAAGTGGAACAAACCACTCTAAAACAAACTGGAACCTGAGCACACCCAGTTCGTACGCCACAAGTGAGAGAATTTCTAACTAGTTGAGAAAACCTCTCACAAAATATATTACTAAGTTGGGTACATATAATTCGTCCTTAATGCTCAGTGTTATAGGTTTACATTCGAAAAACCAAAATTTTTAATATTGATCCAAATTTTAAAAAATTGGTACCAAGATACTTCGTATCAAATTTTAACAAACTATTTAATGTCTGTCCGTCTGTCCGTCTGTCCGTCTGTCCGTCTGTCCGTCTGTCCGTCTGTCCGTCTGTCCGTCTGTCCGTCTGTCCGTCTGTCCGTCTGTCCGTCTGTCCGTCTGTCCGTCTGTCCGTCTGTCCGTCTGTCCGTCTGTCCGTCTGTCCGTCTGTCCGTCTGTCCGTCTGTCCGTCTGTCCGTCTGTCCGTCTGTCCGTCTGTCCGTCTGTCCGTCTGTCCGTCTGTCCGTCTGTCCGTCTGTCCGTCTGTCCGTCTGTCCGTCTGTCCGTCTGTCCGTCTGTCCGTCTGTCCGTCTGTCCGTCTGTCCGTCTGTCCGTCTGTCCGTCTGTCCGTCTGTCCGTCTGTCCGTCTGTCCGTCTGTCCGTCTGTCCGTCTGTCCGTCTGTCCGTCTGTCCGTCTGTCCGTCTGTCCGTCTGTCCGTCTGTCCGTCTGTCCGTCTGTCCGTCTGTCCGTCTGTCCGTCTGTCCGTCTGTCCGTCCGTCCGTCCGTCCGTCCGTCCGTCCGTCCGTCCGTCCGTCCGTCCGTCCGTCCGTCCGTCCGTCCGTCCGTCCGTCCGTCCGTCCGTCCGTCCGTCCGTCCGTCCGTCCGTCCGTCCGTCCGTCCGTCCGTCCGTCCGTCCGTCCGTCCGTCCGTCCGTCCGTCCGTCCGTCCGTCCGTCCGTCCGTCCGTCCGTCCGTCCGTCCGTCCGTCCGTCCGTCCGTCCGTCCGTCCGTCCGTCCGTCCGTCCGTCCGTCCGTCCGTCCGTCCGTCCGTCCGTCCGTCCGTCCGTCCGTCCGTCCGTCCGTCCGTCCGTCCGTCCGTCCGTCCGTCCGTCCGTCCGTCCGTCCGTCCGTCCGTCCGTCCGTCCGTCCGTCCGTCCGTCCGTCCGTCCGTCCGTCCGTCCGTCCGTCCGTCCGTCCGTCCGTCCGTCCGTCCGTCCGTCCGTCCGTCCGTCCGTCCGTCCGTCCGTCCGTCCGTCCGTCCGTCCGTCCGTCCGTCCGTCCGTCCGTCCGTCCGTCCGTCCGTCCGTCCGTCCGTCCGTCCGTCCGTCCGTCCGTCCGTCCGTCCGTCCGTCCGTCTGTCCGTCTGTCCTTCTGTCCGTCTGTCCGTCTGTCCGTCTGTCCGTCTGTCCGTCTGTCCGTCTGTCCGTCTGTCCGTCTGTCCGTCTGTCCGTCTGTCCGTCTGTCCGTCCGTCCGTCCGTCCGTCCGTCCGTCCGTCCGTCCGTCCGTCCGTCCGTCCGTCCGTCCGTCCGTCCGTCCGTCCGTCCGTCCGTCCGTCCGTCCGTCCGTCCGTCCGTCCGTCCGTCCGTCCGTCCGTCCGTCCGTCCGTCCGTCCGTCCGTCCGTCCGTCCGTCCGTCCGTCCGTCCGTCCGTCCGTCCGTCCGTCCGTCCGTCCGTCCGTCCGTCCGTCCGTCCGTCCGTCCGTCCGTCCGTCCGTCCGTCCGTCCGTCCGTCCGTCCGTCCGTCCGTCCGTCCGTCCGTCCGTCCGTCCGTCCGTCCGTCCGTCCGTCCGTCCGTCCGTCCGTCCGTCCGTCCGTCCGTCCGTCCGTCCGTCCGTCCGTCCGTCCGTCCGTCCGTCCGTCCGTCCGTCCGTCCGTCCGTCCGTCCGTCCGTCCGTCCGTCCGTCCGTCCGTCCGTCCGTCCGTCCGTCCGTCCGTCCGTCCGTCCGTCCGTCCGTCCGTCCGTCCGTCCGTCCGTCCGTCCGTCCGTCCGTCCGTCCGTCCGTCCGTCCGTCCGTCCGTCTGTCCGTCTGTCCGTCTGTCCGTCTGTCCGTCTGTCCGTCTGTCCGTCTGTCCGTCTGTCCGTCTGTCCGTCCGTCCGTCCGTCCGTCCGTCCGTCCGTCCGTCCGTCCGTCCGTCCGTCCGTCCGTCCGTCCGTCCGTCCGTCCGTCCGTCCGTCCGTCCGTCCGTCCGTCCGTCCGTCCGTCCGTCCGTCCGTCCGTCCGTCCGTCCGTCCGTCCGTCCGTCCGTCCGTCCGTCCGTCCGTCCGTCCGTCCGTCCGTCCGTCCGTCCGTCCGTCCGTCCGTCCGTCCGTCCGTCCGTCCGTCCGTCCGTCCGTCCGTCCGTCCGTCCGTCCGTCCGTCCGTCCGTCTGTCCGTCTGTCCGTCTGTCCGTCTGTCCGTCTGTCCGTCTGTCCGTCTGTCCGTCTGTCCGTCTGTCCGTCTGTCCGTCTGTCCGTCTGTCCGTCTGTCCGTCTGTCCGTCTGTCCGTCTGTCCGTCTGTCCGTCTGTCCGTCTGTCCGTCTGTCCGTCTGTCCGTCTGTCCGTCTGTCCGTCTGTCCGTCTGTCCGTCTGTCCGTCTGTCCGTCTGTCCGTCTGTCCGTCTGTCCGTCTGTCCGTCTGTCCGTCTGTCCGTCTGTCCGTCTGTCCGTCTGTCCGTCTGTCCGTCTGTCCGTCTGTCCGTCTGTCCGTCTGTCCGTCTGTCCGTCTGTCCGTCTGTCCGTCTGTCCGTCTGTCCGTCTGTCCGTCTGTCCGTCTGTCCGTCTGTCCGTCTGTCCGTCTGTCCGTCTGTCCGTCTGTCCGTCTGTCCGTCTGTCCGTCTGTCCGTCTGTCCGTCTGTCCGTCTGTCCGTCTGTCCGTCTGTCCGTCTGTCCGTCTGTCCGTCTGTCCGTCTGTCCGTCTGTCCGTCTGTCCGTCTGTCCGTCTGTCCGTCTGTCCGTCTGTCCGTCTGTCCGTCTGTCCGTCTGTCCGTCTGTCCGTCTGTCCGTCTGTCGTCTGTCCGTCTGTCCGTCTGTCCGTCTGTCCGTCTGTCCGTCTGTCCGTCTGTCCGTCTGTCCGTCTGTCCGTCTGTCCGTCTGTCCGTCTGTCCGTCTGTCCGTCTGTCCGCCTTCCGCCTGTCCTTGGCACTTGGCTTATGCCTCATGTGACAATATTTCTCATTCGTGTAAAAAATGTCACTTTCCACACTTTAAAATTTTACTATTAGCGGTATTTGCGTTATATATTGTACAATATGCAGAAGCGACGGAATCAACAGTTTTACAGCATTTGTCTAGAGCTCCAGATTTTACTATTGTTAAGTCTGTGATTAACAGGCTATTAAAAATTAATAAGAGATAACGCTACAGTAATAAAATGTATTCCACTAAACAGTAAATTTTGTTTTTGACAATAATATAATTAATCTTTTTGGGACTGGCCTATAGATAAAAATTAATCAAAATTCGACGGAAACGATCCGTCTGATATACGTTTCTACCCTTTTCAAACGTCAGAATGCGAGAATTGTTTCATATTTTCGATAATTAAATTAGTACGCGCTGTGGTCGCCACACAGCAAGCCATGGAGAATCAGGAATTTAAAAAGAAACACAGGGGTGGCGTGGCCTCCAAGGTCGACCACATCACAGGTATCTCTTTTTGCTTCTGTTGTAATATTGTTGTCTCATTTGCTTTAAAACATTAGGTACCAAAAGTTATTATGTTGAAATAATATTTAATAGCTGTTGCTAGTATGTATGGGAAGAGCCAACAAAAACAGTTTCTAGTAGAATTACGAAAATGGGTTGAAAAATGTCAAGTCTGACCAATATTGGGCTATGAGATTGATCATTTGTTTATAGTTTCATTAATTGTCATTTGCGTTTTTGAAATGTTGTTAAGTTCTTGTCCACTTCTTTATATTTGATAGCCAGCTTTAGTAATCAAGTTGTTCGAATAATAAAGAAACTCGAAGAAGGTGCTGTCATAAAATATTTTCACAATAAAAGTTTTAGTCCCACGGTAATTGAAGCTGAGCTAAAGTAAAACGTGCAGGTGAGTCTGCGCCATCATTTTCAACGATCAAAATATAAGTTGCCAATTTTAAATGTAGCCATACAAGCACTAAGGAAGCAGACCAACCAGGTATGTCCAAATAAGTTTTATTTTCAAAAAAACTTTGAAACGTCTTGCTGGTACAAAAGCCTTTTTCAAAAATTTGGACGGGTTAGCTTATAGAAGCGGCATAAAGTGCATTGAATTTGGTTGGGCCAAGTGCATTAAGCGTCAAGGAGGTTATGTCGAAGAAAAGAAGAATTTTTAAACAGTTTTTTTTTCTGGGGCTGGAAATTATTTATTTTGTCCCCGTATATTCTACAGTTCATAGGACTCTAAATGTGCAAATATTTTTATTTATTTATTGTCTCAAGTACATTGCAAAAATAGCAATTTCACATAGTATAGTTTCAAAAGTAAAACCAGAATTAAAGTACAAAATAACTGAATGTGTAAATAGCAAATAACTTTAAAAATGGTAAAATACAAGACAATTACAATACTACCAAAAATATTAAAATATCATCATTCTCTTTACAGATAATATAAAATTATAGTGATTATTACACAACCATTAAGTTAAGAGCGTGCGCGCACTAGGCAACCAGGTCGCGACAAGCAAATCGTCGTGACCAAGACATATTTATGACAGTAATCTCGTCCAATATCAAGCGATCAAATTTCTTATTTTAAAATGAATATCGAGCTTTCTAATACTTGTCTATCGTCATTTTTTACGATGTATCTTGTATTGTCTAGACATTTTACTGGCCTAGACTAGGTATACACCTGATAAAACTGCTTACTACAACTTTTGAAAGTTTCATCAATAGGACGTCAATTCTCACAAAATTCAATAAAAGACGAGAGACGCTAATTTGTTGGTTCCCACCTTATCAAGACTAAGGCTCTAAAAGGCAAATTTAGGGTATAAAAATGAAACGATTTTATTTTAAATGTAAGACCGAAAGATAATCAGAAGTATTAAGACAGGAACAAAGCATATAACTTTGTAGGATTTGATTTGTTTAATCCAGATAATTAGGTTAAAGCTTCTTATACCTTCTCGCGTTATCTTTTCAGGTATTTGTATTAAACTAAAAGCAACATGAAATGATGATTACAAGATAATAAAAGTATTAATAACACCTGTAAAATCCTTAAAATAAAATACTTGAAACAACTAATGTAATACATGTTTAAAGAGATTAACCCTTAATTTGATACGTGAATCTCTGGGACACACATTGCAAACTTATTCGCGCTAAATTCCTTCTGCAGTATTTTCAAGTATCGACAGTGAAAAAGACGTGTGTCTTTAACTATTAATAAAGTAAGTGTTGGACCTTAGTTCGCCAAATCTTTCAAAATGCTAAAAAAATATCCAAGAAATTTTTTTTAAAAGGATTCTCCAGTAGTTTTTGTCTTAAATTCGAATTACCTTGTCTAAATAAACAAAAAAGGTTAAAACGTTATTTATTGCTGATATAAGCTTTTAAAGCTAGTATTTTATTGGAAACTAGCTGTATGAATTGGCAAGTTGCCGATATCATTTTTAGTATTTAACTCATCTTATTAAAAGACAGAGGTACGGAATATATTCTTAGTACCTAAGTTGTATAATTGACTAGTAATCCTTCCCAATTGTAGTTTCGACCCAGCCTGGCTTGTTACAATTATATAAATTCACCTGAAACACATCTTTGTTTCGTGGCTGTTTCATTTGTAAGTTTTGTTCCTTACATCGCGATAATTAATTATTAACAAACCAATTTCAACAAATCCGTTTGCTTCTTATTTTAATTATTCTTCAGTTACATTGTTAAGGTTATGTTTGACGTACAGTCAGTTCACAGTTCACAGAATGTCAGAACCCAGAGATTAGGGACATAAAGATTGGAAAAGCAACGACCGCAACAACGATGGCGTCATCTAGCGGCTCAGATGTTAACTACAGGTCTACGTCATTTGTAGAGGGACCAGTGTTGCCAAATATTTTTTAAAGAGATCGTACAAGTAGAGTAGATAAATGGTATTTCGACAAAAAAATTGTACAATATGCATAACATAATATAACTTAAATGGAATGAAAAAATAAAAAAAAAGTTTATCATGATAATTTATTTATCTATTTATAAAAATGTTTACAACGACAAAATAACTAAAGAAAATACATGAAACTTTAAAGTAACACATTTAAAGTAATCAATAACTGTCACTTGAAAGTGATTGAAATTTTGCATGCAAGTCGGTGTACAAAATCATCATGCTCAAAATCACAGTAAGTCGGAACGAAAATGACTGCCTTCAGAAATTACAAACGGCCTATGCATCTTTGCAAGTAGTTTTTGATTTTTATTGTTTTATGTCCTGAAGTTGTTACAGATATTTAAATAAACCTACTAAAAAAGTGAAGATCGTATTTTTATGTACGATCTCACTGAGTTAAAAAATCGTATATATACGATTTAAATCGTACGGTTGGCAACATAGACAGACAGTAGACGTGGACAGCAGTGAACAGTTTGTAAATATAAATGTCAGTTTTATGTATATTCAAAAATCCTGAATTTAAATTTTAAATTTTGAGTTCATGATTGTGTTATCCTCTAGATGAACTAAGCGAAATAGTTGTGGCTGTTTTTGTGTGAAATTTAAGGACATTAATTATGTTTTGTAATATTACAATAAGTCGGAGAACGTATTGCATTAGTAACACATACCACATGAACAAATTTACCAATGTGGCGTTCTTTAATTAACCAAAGTAGGTAAGATCTATTCATGTAAGTAACTCAAATAGTAATCAACTTTTGTCACAAAGTAGGTGTTTATATATTATTTATTGTTTTAGAACAAGAAAATTACTTCAAAACGTTAGAAAGAAGATTTGATATAGGAAGAAAAATATCTGAATTCCCATTATTGAATTTGCACTCAACATTTTTAAATAAGATAACAAAATAAAAACAAAAATGCAGTGTTACAAATAACAATCAAAAATTAAAACATATTTGTCATGAATATAGATTTACAATAATTAATCGATAATTTAGCTTAATTACATTGTTAAAGTTAATTTACAAGAACATGAGAGTGCAGTCGATATTTACGCAATCTTTATTATCAGGTTTTTAAATTTCCCGCTGAGTTGTTTAATATCGATGAAAGCGCCACATAGTGGGTCAGATGTTAACTGCGATAATGCTGGTCGTTGTTAAGCATTGGCTTCTTATGAGCGTTTCCTATCTTTATTTCTTATCTCTGGTCAGATTCATTACAATAGGTGATTTGATGTTTAACGCTCTATGTCGGAGCTAGAATTCGCTGTATAAGAAGTGCGTTCGTTTTTAATGGTGGATTTGTGGTGTTTGGTGTGCGTGCGGAGATTTTTCGCGATCAGTTTTGTCAGGCGAGCAATTTACCAATATTGTTTTATTGTACATAGATACAGTTTGTTAGGTTAATCTCTCGTAAATGGTCCCTCAGATATATTGGTAACTTATCAGAAGGATTAATTTCTGAATACACTCTGCTTGTCATGTCAAACTGTAGGCAAGGCAACATGGAGAGTTTTGTTGGCCACCTTCTTTTTAGCGTTGAAAAAGTAAGATTCATTTTTATTTATCGTAGAGGGAAAATCTTAATTTATGTGACCTTTGATTTTTCCTCATTATAATTCAGAAAGTACGGGTAGTTGGGTTTTTGGGAATTTAAGTGTTTTATACATACATTCCCATCGTGTATTGATGACCCATTTCAAACCTGCTAAGGAGTTCTATCGACATAAGTATGATTACTCTCTATAGATTTTGAGTTTTTAGTTCGTTATTTTATGTAGGGAGATCCATCGGCATTTGACTTTTATATTGTTAAAGTGGATTCATCAAGTGCGGCTGCAGTTGGACTGTCGTCCTCTTTATAGATTAGATTATAGATTATAGATTATAGATTATAGATTATAGATTATAGATTATAGATTATAGATTATAGATTATAGATTATAGATTATAGATTATAGATTATAGATTATAGATTATAGATTATAGATTATAGATTATAGATTATAGATTATAGATTATAGATTATAGATTATAGATTATAGATTATAGATTATAGATTATAGATTATAGATTATAGATTATAGATTATAGATTATAGATTATAGATTATAGATTATAGATTATAGATTATAGATTATAGATTATAGATTATAGATTATAGATTATAGATTATAGATTATAGATTATAGATTATAGATTATAGATTATAGATTATAGATTATAGATTATAGATTATAGATTATAGATTATAGATTATAGATTATAGATTATAGATTATAGATTATAGATTATAGATTATAGATTATAGATTATAGATTATAGATTATAGATTATAGATTATAGATTATAGATTATAGATTATAGATTATAGATTATAGATTATAGATTATAGATTATAGATTATAGATTATAGATTATAGATTATAGATTATAGATTATAGATTATAGATTATAGATTATAGATTATAGATTATAGATTATAGATTATAGATTATAGATTATAGATTATAGATTATAGATTATAGATTATAGATTATAGATTATAGATTATAGATTATAGATTATAGATTATAGATTATAGATTATAGATTATAGATTATAGATTATAGATTATAGATTATAGATTATAGATTATAGATTATAGATTATAGATTATAGATTATAGATTATAGATTATAGATTATAGATTATAGATTATAGATTATAGATTATAGATTATAGATTATAGATTATAGATTATAGATTATAGATTATAGATTATAGATTATAGATTATAGATTATAGATTATAGATTATAGATTATAGATTATAGATTATAGATTATAGATTATAGATTATAGATTATAGATTATAGATTATAGATTATAGATTATAGATTATAGATTATAGATTATAGATTATAGATTATAGATTATAGATTATAGATTATAGATTATAGATTATAGATTATAGATTATAGATTATAGATTATAGATTATAGATTATAGATTATAGATTATAGATTATAGATTATAGATTATAGATTATAGATTATAGATTATAGATTATAGATTATAGATTATAGATTATAGATTATAGATTATAGATTATAGATTATAGATTATAGATTATAGATTATAGATTATAGATTATAGATTATAGATTATAGATTATAGATTATAGATTATAGATTATAGATTATAGATTAGATTATAGATTATAGATTATAGATTATAGATTATAGATTATAGATTATAGATTATAGATTATAGATTATAGATTATAGATTATAGATTATAGATTATAGATTATAGATTATAGATTATAGATTATAGATTATAGATTATAGATTACAGATTATAGATTATAGATTAGAGTAATTTATTGTGAAGTGTTCTATTCTGGATTTAAAATGTTGGTCCGTTCTTAGATTTTATATGTCTATGATCACTTTGGATACATATCAAGCTTGCTTTGGATTTTTTTATGTTCTGAGTATGCCATCATTTTAGGCTCATTTTAGGCTAATGTTAATCCAATATAAAAAAAATTATGTTTCATTTTTTATGTGAAAAATTTATATCAAGATAGCAGAGGAACTTTGGATTTTCCAAATGCTGCTTACGCCTTAATTTCAGGCTTTATGTCCCTTTAATAATAGGTTATCAAAGAGTTTTAAAATCACTAATAACTTAAAAACTAATGTTCATGATTTGGTGGTTTCTTGGGTTTTAGATTCATAAAAATGTCATACTGAGAGATGCAAGTTTGGCAGTGTCTTTTCCTGGAAGTTTTTTTAGTATTTCTGCTGTAAAGAGATCGTTACCAGGAGAACTTTTTTATTCTAGGTTATTTTCTTCGTTAAAAGGTTTTATATTGGAATGTCTTCTGCAGGTTTTCTGCAAAACGGCTCAAAATTTGTTTGCTGTCTTTATCCCATCCTTCTTTTACTGTTCATGTGAGGGGCAATTCGATACAATGTCGTATGATACATGCCTGTTTTTAAAGAATTTCACCTCTACTATAAAAAAAATAGGTTTTTGTTTATGCTATAACTATTTTGGTACCCTTTTGGACATCTACAGCAACCTTTATACCCTAGTGTGCCAATACATTATCTTCATTTAACTGTTTCTATAGTCATCTGTGTTTACTTTTTATGTTTAGTAACCGACTATTTCGAATTAATTTCAATCCATGTTTACTATGCCAGCGACGAAGGCAGAACTTGTTTTTGTTTTTAATTACTAAATTAACTGGCCTATTTCTTTAGAAATATAATTAATTTTTGACTAATTTATTTTCAGGTCCCATAAAAACTGTTAGAGAGCAACCGTAAAAAATTGACTGTCGTTCTTGTTTATTCTCGTTTTGTTGTTTGACAAGGTATTAGATCATTATTTCCTGATAGTGAGACATAAAATCTTACACGTTATCTATAAAATATGTGACATACTAGTTGGGTGATCCAGAAATGTTTAACACTAAATAATAATTATTTTTTTTTAACATGGGATTAGAGGATTAGCGTCAAATGGAAAGAAAGAATAATAAAATAATCCCGCATAGAAAAAATTATCGAATATTTTTAAATGTAATCCGCAACGGTATTGCTACGGAATGTTATAACGGACAACACCTGTACTAAATTATTTGTACATAACACGAAAATGTTAAAAATAAATCAAGCTTCCTTGTTTTTATGTTAAACACCTAATAACTATTTGGTACATTTTTCCCAGAATGAGGGGAGACGAATTAAAAGTTTAAACGAACTTATCTTAAGTTCAATTTTAAATATGTTGAGATGGTATTTAAAAATGAGAATTTCATGAATTAAAAAAAATATTTTTTAATTTTTAAGATGAGATACCACCTCTAAATTTCCACTAATTTTCAAAGATCGCAAACAATTGTATAATTAACTCCTTCTCAGGGAGGGTTCTCGGACGCTACTGATAAGAACAAAATAGAGAATAAAAAAAAATTATTTAAAATAATGTTCCTTCTAGTATGGATTAATTGAACTTCTTATTTTTTTTAACTTGTAACAAAACCTCCGTTCTCTGGACTATCGGGTTCGTAAGCAGTAAGGTTGGAGATTATAGATAATCCTCTACCAAGAAACACAGTAAGAAAAATTGATTCTCTGTTACAAGGTTTTATTTTGGCAACATGTAAGTAGAAACTACAACACTAGAAAGTATAACATTAGCAAAAATTCAAATTATAGGACTATATGCCCTAAAGCCCATGTATTCGCAAATTCAATGGAATACAACTTTAATTATTACTATTTTATAGGTCGACCTGGCAATGCTGACTTTTAAAAGTCCTACTCTGCTATAGGTACGATCAAGCTAAATACCAGTAAGTATTATAATGAGATATTTACCATTTAAACTACATTTAAACATTAATCATCGCGAGTAAATAAAAATGTACTCAACTTGCGATTTAACTTATTGAATATAGGACAATTAAAGTTCGAAGGAATATTGATGGTGTGAAATGATGTCACACACATTACCAGTACAACTATGTACCAGCACAAAAGAAAACTGTCCCTAAATCAAGGGCTGGGACCACATACTTCGATTTTCTCTTACTATACGGAGAATGGTCGCACTGCGCAGCTTTCTGAGTGTCTTTTAATAGGAGATAGAAAACTCCGCCATTTTGAATACTTATTACGTGTTGCCTACATCCTGACGCAATAGTTTTAGTGGTTATGTTATAATATTTACCCAAAGTCAGTCCTCAAAGATATTATTTATGAACCTACATTTTACAAAACCATTAACAAATAATGAATATCTTGAAAACCTTGCTTTACTTGGTGATTTTATGTTAAATCTTTCCATTTGTAAGTAACAGTAACTACTTTAATGATGTTACTATTGTTGTATTCTAAATGCTTTTTATTTTTCAGGTCTCCTAGGAATTTCAAGCACTTAACTTAAACAATGTTTACAAACCATTAAACAAATTGTTTAGAAATTATTTTTAGCTACACTCTGTTATGTCTGTTCTCAGCATTTTATGGAAAATGCTTATTGCTCTTATGTGATCATGAAACAATTTTTTGTAGAAGGCAAATACCAACAAAATTGAAGCATTTACTTCAATAGATAGGAGCAGTATTAAAATCAAACGAAATAATATAAATAAACATGTAAGTTATATTGTTTATTTACAACCATATATGTAATGCTGTCATTACCAACGTCATTGAAGGTTGGGAAGTGTCACATTACACACCTCTACTTCCGCCCTTACTTCTTGCCCTCATTTTATCTATTCTAGATGAATATTTTTTATATTTATAAAAATAACACATTTTGACAAATTTTATAATATCTATTTAATGGCAAACAATAAAAAACAACAATGAACTAAAATACAACAAACTACTTATTGATATTAATCGGTAAATTTGAATTATTGTAAGCGTTTATCAAAATATGTAGGCCAGTACCAGCGCTGGCGTCTCCAACAGTTGCCTCTTTGGTCGACAAATTAATTTCATGTTGAATGACTGAGGTTTGTGAACTACTTGCAATAGCTACAGAAGACATGGCACGTCGGGACAGCATAGTGGCAGTTTTCGTTATATTCTCCATTGATCTATCCACATAACCTTCTGCCACAGTACTAGATTTCCATCCTCCCAGCCTTTTTAGTTGGAGTACATTTGCACCACTGTTGGAAAGTAACGTGACGGCGGTTCTTATGCGAGCGTGGCCTGTAAAGCCTTTCCAGTTCTCTAAATTCAAAAAAGTCGTACTTCTGGTGGGGTACAATCCATCAATTCTTCGTCGGAAAACATTTTTTCAATTTATTATTCGCGAAAATATCATTTGTTTTAGCTATATATCATCTAATAAGAAATGTTGCCCTCAAAAAAAGTTATGCACCTCGAATTCTTTAGGATGTCGTCGCTGGGTGGGTATGTGCCTATACTAAATATCTTGTTATAAAATTTCCATAGCTTTAGCAACAAACCTGAACCTTTCCTCTTCTTTAATTTTGACAATGTATTCGTATTGTGCCGTTACTGATAATTTTGTAACCAGTGCCTCTAAAACATACCACAGGCATCTGCTGACCCCTGGAGTAAGCAGGATTTGATTTCCTTTTCAACTCAGCCTTGATGGTTTGCCACTGGAATTTGACTTCTGTTGCGGCACCCAGTATTTCATCTTGGGAGAACTGACAATCGGTGCTGACTTTGGGGATCTAAAATTTCGGAGTTACATAAGTGTGATAACAGTTTCAGCAGCAGCACGATCGTTAATGAAGGACGGGTAATCAAGAAATTCGGACAATTATATTCTCAACTGAATGTACAACTTTTCTTTTGTTTTCACCTTTAAAAAATGTGAACATAAGAAACAATTATTGTTCCTAAAGTCGAATTTTTGAGATAAAGACCTAAGCTCAGAAGTCCTGAGCTGAGAAGGTCCTGCCTCCTTTTTTAGATATAGTTGTCTTCCTAAAATAATTTTTATTGTATCAATTAGAGTATAATTTTTACAACTGTATAAATCAAAAGGGATTTCAAAACACGGAAACTATGGTGCTTGTTATCCTTCCATTCCTTAATTGCTTTAATTTTGACCCTATTTTCGTATTATGCATCACTGATAATTTTGTAACCAGTGCCTCTAAAACATACCACAGGAATCTGCTGACCCCTGGAGTAAGCAGGATTCGATTTCCTTTTCAACTCAGCCTTGATGGTTTGCCACTGGAGTTTGACTTCTGTTGCGACACCCAGTATTTCATCTTGGGAGAACTGACAATCGGTGCTGACTCTGGGGATCTAAAATTTCGGAGTCAGCAGCAGCACGATCGTTAATGAAGTACAGGTGATCAAGAAATTCGGACAATTATATTCTCAACTGAATGTATAACTCTTCTTTTGTCCAAAGGATTTTTATTTTAGTTTTCACTTTTAAAAAATGTAAAAATAAGAAACAATTATTGTTCCTAAAGTCGAATTTTCAAGATAAAGACCTAAGCTCAGAAGGCCCGAGCTGAGAAGGTCCTGCCTCCTTTTTAAGATGTAGTTGTCTTCCTAACATCATTTTTATTTTATCAATTAGAGTATAATTTTTAAAACTGTATAAATCAAAAGGGATTTCAAAACACGGAAACTATGGTGCTTGTTATCCTTCCATTCCTTAATTGCTTTAATACGATCCAGTATTCCCTTTTCTCTTGCCTCAGAGACGTCCTTACTTTCTTTAACGACGTTCTCAACACAAAAAATAAAAATAAACCTTATGCTTCTGAAAAAATTGTTGTATTTTAACATTAAACGAATTAAATTTAACCAATAAAAACAAGAAGGATTATATGTTGTTAATGGGATTAAACTTTTTTTAAATCTCTTGGAATTAAAAGTAACACTTTAGTACCTAAAATCAAAGATTAAAAAAAAATAAAAATATCAAAAACTATGTTTAAAAGTCACTGTCTTCACTATAACTCTAGTATCATTATCATCGTTTTTCTGACGTCTATTAAGTTTTCCATTGCTATATCCACTTTCTAAAAAGAATTTTCACCTTTTTGACATGACCAATACATTTTCTTCAATCTTCTCCATTTATATCCATTGCTTAAAAGAGGAGATAGACGAATAAAACCTGAAAAAGAATTATCCGTATCGACGAGAAGCATCGATTGATGTATCACATGACATGGTTTTTCTGACAGGGAGAGGGGGGAAATAAACAAAAACGCAAAATATTTCGTTTTTTTTTTTATTTTTGAAAAATTAAATGCAAAGGCGTTATTAAATATTTCTATAGGACGGTAAACATTTGAAATTTTCCTTCGAAAAGTAGTCGCACAGCTGTGCGACATGACTCCCTAGTATGTTCCTATTTAATTGTTTTATCAATTTAATAAAGCAACAACTCGATAATTTTAAATCACGGTTTTCCAGAGTAGATATTTCAAGCCATATTAAAAGATTTTATACGTGTTGCTGTTGTACCATCGATTTATATCTTACTCGCTCCAAAGCACGAGCATATAGTACAGTCGCGTATACTTACGGCTGAATGTTTTTGATTTCTGGGGGGTGTTTGGCCCTTACAATTAGTCTGGCTGAATAAATATATGTTTAAAATAGTTCCTTAAATAACATATATAAAAACCAGACATTAGAATATAAGTAAAGTTACAAAAAAAATTTGGGAGCTTTAAAGCGTCTAGCGGAAGTTATGGCCCACGGAAAGTGTCTGGCAATGTTCAATATTATTTTCTAATAATATTTTATGGAATATATATAAAAATCAGCCTTTAGAAAATAAGTAAAGTTAACCTTATTTATAGTTACCTTTCTCACCTGGTACCTGTGAATTGGCCCACTAACCAACTTAGCAGGTATGGAGGCATTCAATACATATATAAACACTACTTGATGCCCCATATTTTGTCCTTTAGAAAATAAGTTATGTCTGGGGGCCCTGGGCTCTTACTCTATAATATTATGTGCAAATGTCAAAAAATTTCCAGTGTAATTTCATGCAGGATACTCACCAAAAGAAAAATTTCTAGAATTTTTTTCTGGTTGTTATGGAAACGTTTTGAAATAACAACATTTGTTCGGTTATAAAATGAGAGTGTAAAATTTTCTGATAAAAAAAAAATTTATATTATTTACAACTTTGTTTGATAAACTTCTTTACAAGTCATAAAAGGTGAATAAACAGTAAACATTTTTTGTAGCCGGATATGACAAGTAGGTACTTTAAACCTATTTGAAATCATTGTACCAAAACATCTTCTTATGTGAAACATAGCTTACGCTGTATCTTTTGAAGATATTAACAAAAAGCCTCTCGTTATACCAAAAATAGAAATTTCAATCCATTCCAGAGTGGCTTTTGTTATATGTGTTATGAAGTAGAAAATCCGTTTTAATCCCATGTTAAACTTTCATTCAAGTGCATAAATGCTTAACGTTTGGATAGGTGAATAGGTATCATTAACATTTTCCGGCAAATTTAAAATAATTGCTTTACTGGGTACCGCTTCAACAAGTAGGATCGAGTTTAAAAGCTTATCTGTTATTAGGTAGGCACTATATATAATTTTAGAAATAAAGTTCAATTAAAATTGCTAAAAATTCGTTATTTAAATTATTTTCGACCGATTGCAATCTAAACTAGAAGTATCCAAAAATAAACAAAAAAATACTAGTAAAGATAATAACAAAACTTTTACATTCAATACTGGATGTACATCCAGTACCTAAAAAATCTGATGTGTCCAACACATGATTTTCCTGTCTAATTATTACAGACTTTTTCGGTGTAAACTAAATGATGAACTAAATATATACATTTTCCATATACTTGAAACATTTATACATATATTCATTACTAACAAAAATACTAAAAAATTAAAATTTTACACTTTTCCTCAAAATAGAGAAATCATGTATAAAACAAAAATTATGGCGACCGTAATTGCAAACAACTTTTTACTAAGGGGACCGTAAAACGTAAAATTCCGTCGAAAACTCCACGTTTCCACGTTGACAGAATTTATAAAATTTTATCTCACCATATTTTTCCACATTTTGAGAACATGTATCTTTCGAACCACTTAAGATATTTTGATGCGGTTTTCACTAAAGACTTAAGGTCATAAGATATATTACGGACACTGGAAATAAAATTGTAACTTCTGCTTGGAAGAAAATAAAATTGCGCCATTTCAAGGTTCATAATCTTTATAATCTTATTTTCTTTAATTGAACACTCTGTATATTAATATATTTTTGAAAATCTCCATCTGTAATCTATATAACGGTTTGCTTAGTTTCAAAATATGTTTGAAAATATCTACAAGATTAGATCGAATGAAAATGTTTGCATGGTTAAATCTGGTCGCATTTCAAACAATTTATTTTTCTAAAACGACTAAGCACATAAAAAAAGGCAAAATTGATGATTTTTTTTTTATTTTTTAGCTTTAAATTATATAAAAGCAATAAACAAATACTGAAAAAAGGAATAAAAAAATTTAAATAAAATATTGTCTAATGTAGTAGGTAAATTTTCAATGTGTTTCCCCTCTTCACGTACACATTTATTAAAACGAACCAATACATTTTTAAAAACTAATAATTTGTTAAGAGTTATAAACATAAATTGTTCAATAATTCTAATTAATTTCGTTTAAGATTAAAATGTGCAAATATTTCTTTTCGAATTAATTTCGTAACCATTTCCAAACAGATTTTAAAACTAAGAACACCGGTGTTTTGATAAATGATAGTGTTTTTCAAAAATGGATTATAAAGAAAATTAGATTTTACGTTTTTCTAAACGGAAGTTGTAACGGTTGGAATTGTTATTTTGTTATTTCGGACACAATCACCTCTTACTAAAATGTCATTTGTCGTCTATGCTTTGTGTCAGAGGAAGTGACATTGATTTTGATCTAACATACAGCGAAGAATAGGTCACTTATATTTTGATTAATCTAGGTCATCCGAAGTATTAAATTATATTTAATTATGTTAATGACCATCTGATTTTATAAGCCAATGGCAATCTCTAGACGGTTTAAAGTTCGAATACCATTTATCTTCAAGATCATTCACGATTCAGTCACTAGACGTTTTGGGTTCGAACAAATAAGAACCATTTATCTGGAAGATCGTTCGAGTTCGATTACAAATAAGAATCTTTTACCTTGAAGATCATACATAGTCACGATTGAGAGTTATGAACAAGAACCCCAAATCACTTGGTAGAAGTTGTCTGAGATTGATGTACCTCTGGAGTTAGAGACGAAGGAAGAAATACCCGATTTTACCTTTAACTTACCGTATATTACCTTATGTACCTACAGATAAGTGCAATTCATTTAAACAGTAAATTGTTTTAAATTTGAATTATGTGCGAACTTACGTGAATAAGAATTTGATCCCTACCTTATCTAAAGCATGTTTTTAGTATAATTTGTTAGTGATTTTCTATATTTTTATCACTAATGTAGAGTTAATTATATAAGCTTTAAATATAGTAATGTCCAACTTCTTTTTCAAAGTCATTTTCAGTACACCCTACTTAAACTTAAAACTCTATTTAAGTCTTTAGTGGAAACCGAATTGAAAGATACAAGTCTTTAAAATGTGAAGAAATATAGTGAGGGAGTCCAAGTAGGTATTTCGTTTCTTTGGGCTTCTTAGTAACTATACAGTCTGATGGATTTAATAACATGAATGATCCAACTACTTTAACAAAAAAATGTTTAGACATAATAAACTTTTTCATAAAGAAACAAAAAGTACCAAAATAATTAAGCCTAGTAATATTAAACGTAAGGGTTGAATTACGACATCTTAGTAAATTTTATAAATGAAAAAAATAAATTATACAAAGAATATCGAACAGATCCAACAAATAATTAAAAAAAATAGATACATTGATTTTAAAAGGAAATTAGAAAAACTAGGTACAATAAAAAAATTATAGATAAGAAGAATTCTTCAAAAAAACCTGTAGAAAATAATAAAAAATAATTTATTACTAACGATCAAAATAAATTAAAAGATATGATATATTGCAGAAAATAGCAATATTGTAGAAATGACTACACAATATAATATAGGAAAAAACACAAAAAACTTCACTAGGGATAAAATTACGGAATTACAATCTTTTCAAAGGAAGCGAAACGAACTGAATATTTATTTTTTAAAAGCATTGGTACTTGTTAAGGGTTAAAAATATTTAAAAAAATGAAACGTCACATGATAAATAACAGTTCTACAAATATATAAGTTTTTTTATTATTTAAGAAGCAAAATTGATACTGAAACTAAACAACAAACGGTTTTAATGATTTAAATTTGAAAAAAACAATTTCAATTTTTAAGAGTGGCCAACCTAGTAGTTTAAATGATTTCAAAAAAATTTGTGTAATATACAAATAACGGAACTAACCACTAGGTGGAAATCCAAAATAGTTTTTTTTAATAATAAAAGAAAGAAGAAAAAGAAGTAAAAAATGTGGGGACATAAGACAAAAATTTGACAAAAACTATTAGTTTTAATTTAAAATAATATTTATTTATTATTTATGGGGAAAGAAGTAACGGTAAAATGGCAGATCTAAGAAATGTTGAAATATGATATTTGACAATACTAAAAGAAAAAAATGAAACCACGTGTGGAAACATAATCAAGCAGAATTTAAAGAAAAGATTAAATAAAGAAAAGGAAAATTAATAATCAGCGAAAAAGAGATGAAAAGTGAAGATGAAAATTTTTTATTGTTGTAATAAGGGTAAAACAAATGATTGTTTATATATTTACAGCAATGTGAAGAAAATCGGAGAAGATTCCAATTGGGTCTGTGCACTCAAGCATCCTCCGGAGGACACTTTAAGATTTTTCATTATTTCTAGGTTTTTAAAGCTATTAGAAGTAGATCTATTAAAGGTGTCGCAAAATCAAAGTCATGTCCAGGTCCGCCGAGAGCCATTTCGGGCACCGGGACAATTTTCAAGATGGAGCCCCGCGACAATTTTTATAAAAATAGTAAGCCCTCAATATCACATTTCTAAAAAAAGTTCTCAAGCAAAAACTTACATATCCTTTTTAGTGAAATCTCTAAAAAAAGTCATCATCTTGTATTTTACATAAACCAGCGCTCCTCCCTTTTCTAGAGAACTTCTAAAGCTGCTGGGTCACGGGAATTTGTCCCGGCTACCCTCCCTACTGGTTTTTCACGTTTTTAATCAGACATCTAGTGTGCTCCTTCAGTCATGTTTTGAAATTACCAAAAGCCCTACCTACGTACGGAGCCGCCGAGAGCCAGGTCGGGCCCCGCAACAATTTTATAAAAAAGTTAGTTCCTTTTAATATCACATTTCTAAAAAAAAGGTCTTTAAGCAAAAACTTCTCCTCCTCTTTAGTGAAATCTCTAAAAAAGTCCTCCCTCTTGTGCCGAACTTCTAAAAAACTTTAAAACCTCCCCACCAAAGCTGCCAGGCCCCCTTTATGCCGCTGACGGGCCCCCTTTTAAGTCCGGGACTCGGGAATTTGTCCCGGCTACCCCCCTCCTCTTGTCGGCCCTGCCTACGTAGAAAGAATTACAAGTAATACACTTTAATTTGTAGATCTCGGATAAGTCTAAGATGTCAATTTAATCCTTATTCCTAATAAAAAGCATTTGTATAGAATTGGAACTTTTAAAGGAAACTTTAAAGTGGTTTTTGAAAAGGCTGACAACTTTATAAGAAATGCTACCTATAAATCTAAGAAATACATATTTCTTACTAGTAATTTGTTCGGGTATTATAATCTGTGGGTTATTAATTAAGATTGTGTTTTGTTGAATTTTATTTTGTTTTTTTCTTAACATTTCGTCAATCAGACATGGTTATAGTCAATAGCAATATTTTTTATTCTATTAAGTTCTCTATCAATGCAGTCTTTTGTCAGAGGTATTAAATAAACGATCTAGGTAACAGTTAAATGCAGCCAGATGTGTAGCTGGATGGTTAGGAGTGTTGTCTATGACTGTGCCTGTATGTGTGGGCTTTCTAAAAATGGCAAAGGAAAATAAAATTGTTATTTTTATGTAAAATTTGTAGATTCAAAAAGTTTTCTAACTCGAGTATGAATTTTATATTATTGTGAAAATTGTTAATGTAAGCTAAGAAATTATTTAACAAATTCAAACTGATAGTCCACAAAATCAAAATGTCATCAATGTACCTAAAATAGAATTTAATGTATGAGTGAAAATTGTTGTTGTCTGAAAGTATGTCTTTTTTAAAATTGTGCATAAAGATATCTTCCAAGAGAGGACAAAGAGATGAACCCATGGCTAAACCTGATTTTTGTAAAATTATTTCGTTATTGAA
Organism: Psylliodes chrysocephalus; assembly: GCA_927349885.1. Lineage (NCBI taxonomy): Eukaryota > Metazoa > Arthropoda > Insecta > Coleoptera > Chrysomelidae > Psylliodes > Psylliodes chrysocephalus. The sequence goes on along the minus strand of OV651820.1, from coordinate 50,648,058 downwards.
GCTAAACAATAGATCCATCTGGGTCGCAGTGGAAGGCGATGACATCATCCCACTCATTTTCAATCTAATCTAACCTATTGAAGCTAAAAAAAAAATGTTTGAGACAAACTTTAAGAAGGTTAAGAAGTTCCAACAAACTTTTTTAACATTCTTAAAGTTTGTCTGAAAAAAAAAATTTTTTTTTTAGCTTCAATAACGAAGAATTGTTGTAATGTAGGCTCATTATTTTATCATGTGCCGTTTTAATTTTTTAATTATTTTTAACCCTTGACAAGTGCCAATGCTCTTAAAAAATTAATTTTTAGTTCGTTTCGCTTCCTCTGAAAAGATTATAATCCCGTAGTTGTATCCCTAGTGGATAAGAGATCATGGTGAATGTTTGTGTTTTTTCCTATATTATATTATGTAGTCATTTCTACGTTATTACCATTTTCTGTGGTGATTGTTGTTCCAACACTTTTTTTCAATATTCGTTAACAATTTTTTTAATTTTTTTTATTCAGTTGGTATATTAATTTGATTAAATTTTGTTAGTATGAATAAATAAATATTAGTGGTATTAGTGGATTAGTTTTGGTATTTTCTCTAAAACTAAATCAATGTTCCATCGTTTTTTCATCTTGCTAACAATATAAAATTTACCATTTTTCCTTTATTCCCTTACCCACTAGGCGTGCCTGAAGATGAAGTGATCACACTTCGAAACCAGTCGCATTACTAAATTTTTGTGAGATAAAAAATACCTTTTTCTTTCTTTTTCTACCTTTAATTATAAATAAAGTTTTTTTGTAAATCAACTCTGTTTTTACCTTACTAGGCTCAACGGAAAAAGAATAGCCCTCGTAATAATTTATTTATACAATAATTATTACTTTCAATGCAGTCGATGACTTTGACAATAGATTTTAATTTAATATGTACAGTAGTAGTGGAAATCATCAGTATACTATTCTCCTAGTCTTTACAATAATTAGTCATCGCAGTCATCATAAATAATATGAGGGTGATATTACGGGGGGTGTCAATTGGCTATTGTATTATTGGTAAATATACATCGATTCTGGGCAGGCAACATCTGTATCATCAGGTGAGTGCTCCTCCTTCACAGACCACACGCGCAGCCTTTACACTAACACATTAATAAAGGTATGCCGTTATTAATACTAATATACCTTTTTATATTGCGGTTGCAGTCCGCCAGTTTAGTTCTTAATTTTGATTACGCTTTACAGAATCATTCTTAGAGAAATTACTTTTATAACCTTATCTTGCATTAAGATACAAGAGACCCAATAAGCATTTAAAACGTATTTATATAAAAAATATTGTATACAGTATTTATTAATATTAATTAATTGCAAATCTAGTTAATTCTATATTTCGTACACTGTATTAGTGTGACGTAGGTACTTTGTGTGCTAAACAAACCATTATGTTATTAATTTTGACTAATGACTATAAATTATTAAAGGTGGTCGATGGTTCCTTTATTACAAATGGTATAATCTTGAAGTTTCCTTAATTATTTTAGTTTCCTAACTAAAATCGTACTCGTAATTAATAATATTAATAATAATAATAGATAGATAGAGGTTTATTGACTCAAAGTTTATACAAACATGTACATCACAGTCAAAATACGTGAAAATAATACAAAAGTATAAATAACATAGCTTAATTAAAATAACTACATACAACATTTAGAATTGCAAAAATCATTCATAAAGTAAAAATTTTAAAATCTATTAATATATTAATTATTAATATAATAATATTAAAAGAAATCTGTAGCTAATATGAGGGTGATATACCATATACAAATGATTGTCAAGCTTTAAAATAATATAATTTCCATATATTCGATGAGCTTGTGTGGAAAAATCTGGATTTTTTCTTAAAAGATTACGCCCTTATTTGAACCCTTCAGCCACTTGCAACATTAAAGCCTTGGATTTTACGAGGCCCAGTTCTATTAATTAATCATATAGTGAAAACGGTTTGCGTCGAAATATGAGCAACAAATAACCTTTTATTTTTGTAGGGGAAAATCAAATTTTCCATGTGTTATCCCCAGGAGCCACTCCTAAATTTACTTTCATTCTACTTAAAATCGATGTACACCTAAACCTGTCACTATCTGACGGTCTATTAAATACAACCTGGATTTAAGAGGAACTATATCTGGTGTTGTAATTATGTATATTAGAGTGCGTAAAGTGTTTAAACTGCTATGTATAACTACAAGTGATTCCAATATGTACATACATGGTAGCGGCAATATACGTAGAATTTGAAATAGAAGTCGGCAATGTCGGTTTTGGTTTGTTTATTTTATATTTATTTTTTTTTATTATTTTGTTTTTTATTTTATTGAAAAGAAAACCCAAACTTCCCTTTATAAAACTATGCTCAGTCGTTTTTATATAGATTTAACAAAATTGTTTTAATTTAATATTTATGGTTTCCCACTTACCTTTGGGCTCTTATCTCAGGTTGGGTTCTATTGGCGCTCTCAACACTTCAAATACTCTGATAATAATGATAATTATTATCATTCAAAATTCAAATAACAGATTTTTTTTTATTCATAAGATGAAAATAAAGCAAAGCACAATTTGACATAAATAACAATTCCTTATTCGCTCCGTGCGAAGTCATGGTAGGGGAAGCCAAAACGATACCAGCGCTAGCTGCGGATAATTCGTGCATTTTAGGGCGATATTTTGTAATTTTGGCATATCAAATACACGTATTAATTTTACTTTTTTCCAAAAAAGTAGGTAAAAATAATACAATAAGCAACCGGAGTTGCTGTGTTGAAAATTGTAAAAATACTAGCAAAAAAAAATTATAAAAATGTTCAGTAGCAAAGTGGAAATTGAATCAAAGAAATAAATGGATAGGTGCACAATAAGAAGAAAAATTACCTTTATTTTTGTAGTAATAACAGTAATACTGGAAATAGTAGACATCAGAAACTTGAAAGGTTTTAAATAAACAATGAATTATCATTTTACGATGTTCTTCAACATCCCTTTATTCTTAAATATATTCATTCAGCAAGGACTAGAATTCAAGATTTCTACCTCTGATTATTGTGTGTGGCTGGAATGCAGTTTTGTGACTTACTGATAGAAAACCAGTTTTAATTATTAATTCTATGTTTTCTCTTGAACAAAAATGAAAATATAAATAACAATCCTTCTGTTTATACTTTAACTTCACGCTATAATGGTATTTTTTAAATTTTGACAGATTAGGTTAATCCTTCAAAGACTACTTATTAGATTTAGATTTAGGCAACTTCTTATACATTTTCTTGTAAATACTGTTGCCTGTCTATATTTTATTATCGATTTTTATTGATTATACTTTAGTATATTATGCAACGATCATGTAATGATGGTTATTAATACACGAGCATTAACCGGGATACGAAACGAGCCAAAGGCGAGTTTCGTCTGGTTTATGCGAGTGTTTTAATAACCATTACATGAGAGTTGCATACGCTATTTTTTCTACACCCGATAAATAATCAAGACCTATAAATATTCTATTTATATTGGTATTGAACACAATAACAGTAATTACTCGTATTTCTATAAAAAATTCTACAAAATTGTAATTAATGGTATTACCTTGGGTACTGGTATTACCACAGATTTTTGGGGCAAAATATTTTGTACTGCATTTTCTCCTTTCTCCTATATGTGTGGAGGAGTGTTCTATATCGCTGATATCAGACATTTTAATATTATAATTATCGAAGTTTAGCTATCTACGAAAATTTAATACGTTTTGACAACTAAAACAATTACATAGGAATTTAGGACAAACGTCAAACATCATGCTTGATTGAAAAATTGTAGGTTTCTATTGATTAAAAATCTGTATCATAATGAAAAATCTGTATCATAATGGGTATCATTATGAAACGGATTATGGGCATATAAGTGCATTATTATAATACGGGTGTAGAAAAAATTTTTTTTAATTTAAGCGGTAAAAATATATAATAATAATAATAATAAATTAATGTTTTACTTGTTTTACAAATCCATATACTTTTATTAAAACTAACATATATACTTTTTAATTACGAATGTTATTAAAAAGTGTATTTGTCAGTATACACAGAAATAGTCCATTAGTACCTAAAATGAATTGGCGCTGCTGTCACGCACGGAGCGAATACTAGTATGTACACCTTACTGTATATTCGTGAAGTTATTAAAAATTTTGATCAAAATTTATAATTTGTGTCTTTTATCCAGACTATTTTAAATTTTAATTTATCAGCGTGACCTACTATACACGCAAAACGCGAGATCATGCTGCCATCTATGAATAAACCTTGTAAGTACCTGTTAGATTACTACTAATAACCTCTGTAGAGTAAAAATTTAAGTACGAACATTTATTTGCGTTGCAAGTACCGAAAATTGAAATGAATTTATATTGCTCTGGATAAAAACCACGAAAATACTTTCACAACATAACCTGTATTTCTATTAAAATAATAAGAATGTTTATTCCAAACATACGAGTTTTTTACACAATTTAAACTATTTTTGCTTATCTTCACAAGCTTTAGGTAATTATATCAAACTTTTGAAAGAATGAAATATCCTTTCTTTAGTGTTTATTTTTTTTTAACTTATAATGTGCACTGGGTTTATTTGTTTGTAGCACATATGTCTCAATAATGTGAAATATGGGAATTGATCCGCCTTCACGTTATATCGGATTCTTTCGTTGGATGAAACACTCCAAATCCTTTGAAGACTTTGTGGCCGGTAAGTTGAATTTTTCTTTATAAATTCATTCATACAATGCAATAATATATTATAACTTGTATGTCATTGACTTACTTAATACTTTTTTTACTGTTTAAATTATCCAAATAAATATTTATTGATTTTTTAAACTAATTTTCTTTCAGGTGACAACTTTTTTTCTGTCTCCATCTTAGATCTTTTTCTAGAAGTCCTTATTTATCCCGTAACTGGGGGTTGCTAGGGACCAAACCCCCCTTTATGCTTACTGAGGTTTAGGAACCAATAAAAAGTACTTCAAATTATGGCATCATCAAAACTCTACTTAAAAAGATTTGTATTTTAATATTAAACTATAATTGATTGACAAAATGACTTTATAATAATTGAATTCAAAATGTAATGATAAAATTTGCTTAAATCTAACTCCCATTCAGATAACAAAATATTTGTTGCTTGTTAAATAAACCATGACACTACTTTATACAATTTTAACTTATTATCTGTCAAATTCTGCTTTGTTTCTTACATTGCATTAAAAAAAATGACCTATACAGGGTCTTATTTTTTTTAGGAAGAAACGTATGGCGTTTGGATTTAATTTCTAAATTCTATGAATTATTTTTGTTGCCTGTAATTATAGAAACAAACCTGAATAAGATATTGTTGTTCAAAAGTAAGTATTTTTTTTATTATGTATTTATAATACCACTTCAGTACATCATGCTCAACAGAACAGATGCCGCTTTTTGTATTGAGAAAGCTTTACGAAACATGAGTCGCATTTCCCCCAGAATACTATAGCGTAATTTAGAGTACGAGTTGTTAATATTGTTACGCAGCACTCTGTAGCGTGCTAAGTAAAGGTACTAGTAAATGAAGAAGATAGAATATTCCCGAAAAGTCTCGAAATGTCATTTCTTGTCAAAGAAAAGTCCAGATTGTTCGAGAAGGTTCCAGAAGGGGAGGCAAGCTATATAAGGCGACGACCTGACGTCAGAGAGTTAGTTTTATGATAGACGTTAAACGTTAATGTTATCAGTTAAAGTTATTGTGTCAGTTGAATTGAGTTATTGTAAAAGTTAAGTTTAAATAAATTGTGATACCAAAAACCAGCGTAACAATATGTTCCCCCAATTTAAACCTGCATCGAGAGTCACACCTATGAGTTTTGTATTGTAACAGTTTTATATGATGTAAAAGTGTATATTTAATTTAAGTTCATTTGCATCAACCAAGTTTTAGTATTTGAGAGACTATCACAGATCATGCTTTGCGGTCTGCAAATAATAATATTCGAGTTTAAGCAGAATAATTTTAATGATGACACAGTCGAAGGCCTTGGTGAGATCACACATAGCAGTATAGGTGCTAGTACCCTCATCAAGACCCTACACATCTTCTTCAACTATAGCTAATGGGGCTGTCACGGTGGACTTATCCTTTTTAAATCCGAATTGAGATGATGATATTATATTTTTGTTGTCAAAATAGCTAGTTAGTATACCTTTCAATAGTATGGAAATAGGCCCATAATTAACAGTCACACTTAAGTCACCCTTTTTGTGGATTGGCAAAATCTTGCTAATTTTCAAATCATTTATTATAAAGTATGGTAAGCGGCTGAATAATAAATTTAAGAACAGATTTAAGCATAGCGCCGTTTAATTCATAATAGTCCATACATGAAGAGTTTTTCAACTGTATAATGGCTTTTCTAATATCAAAGTTCAGAATGAAGAATATAAAAAAAATGAACAAGTTGGTTTTGGCAATTTATTAATAAAACATGATGGATTCACTCCGTCACCTGCTATTGAAGTAATAATCTTGTCTGCCTCAGTGGAGAAAAATATATTTAATTTATCAGGTGAAAGGGTTGGGATTTCATCATTTGGATTTTGATTTGTCCTCTCCGCATTTACAATATTCTAAACGGTCTTACTCTTGTTTTCATATTCTCCTAGTAACCCGGTGTAGTATCGTGCTTTGTTCTTTTAACTGCCCCTCAATAATCAGTGCGCATTTTTTTGTATAGATTCCAGTCTTCAAATGAATTTGTTCTGTTAAAACACTTCTTTCCGTTGTGTCTGCAGATGCTGGTTATACGACTCAAACTCTTTTGTACCAGACCAGTATGTTTTGAGTGGAAAGGACAGATCATTGTAAAACTTAAGCAAATTCAAAATCTTTACACATATCTCGGCAGGTCCTAGCATACCTAGATCGATGTGTAGCCAATTTTAAGGTTCAATTGATTTTGCAATTTTTTTTATGATTTTTTATTTACGACGCATTTACTATAGCTGCAAGTTGTAGAGGACTTTATATTATTGATAGTTACAGATATACCAAGATGATTAGCTATATCTGAATCAAAGACGCCAGACTTAATGTCCTTGCTACAATTATTACTCAAAAGGTTATCAAGAGAAAATATGCAAGTAGGCGTAATACGCGTAGGTACATGAATATAATGTTTCATGCCATAGATCGCAGATAGATTAAATATATCTTCAGGATTCTTCGAATTGATATCCAAGTCATAGTTAAGATCTACTATTAGAGTAATGAATGTATACCCAGTTGACATATCAAACAATAATTTGCACAATTTTTTTTTAAATGCAAAGAGAATTTGTTGTTCGACAGATGTATAACACAGGACTCGATCCAGTATAAACGAAGTTTATCAATGGCTTGGATCGACCATAAAAAAGCCTTTGACACAACATCTCATGAACTTCTAACACATCTGTTGAGAACACCTGAAATCCTTCACTCACTTATTCAGTGCATCGAACACCTAATGCCGCTCTGGAGAACCAAATTTTCCATGAGATCTGGAAACGAAAAAATTACCACAGATGCTATAAATTTTAAAAGTGGGGTATTTCAAGGAGATTTTTCACTGAGTCCTTTACTATTCTGCATTTCGCTGCTTTCTATTTCGGTATCCCCTCGCAAGACTCCCGGCTATTGCTGTGGACCACCTGGAAACCGAAGGCATAAAGTGACACATACAAGAGTCTATATGGATGATCTAAAGCTATACGCTACAAGCCAGCGAGACCTACAGCAATCTCTAAAGGTGTTTCAAGAATATACTAGAGACATAAGTTTGGAGTTCGGTCTAGATAAATGTGCAATTTTAACCTTAGAGAAAGGCTGTTATGGAAACAATCTAGAAAATGAACAACTCGCTGATGGAGCAATTTTACGCCACCTTGAAGCAGGTGAGGCATATCGATACCTTGGTGTCAATCAAATTCGTACCACAGACACAGAAAGGATTAAGACAACGCTCCGAAGCAATTATAGGCAGCGCCTCAGAAAAATATGGAAATCAGAACTCTCCGGTTTAAATAAGGTTGCTGCCACTAATACGTTTGCTGTACCTGTTCTTCTTTACTCCTTCGGAGTGTTGAAGTGGAAGCGCTACGAGTTGGGCGAACTGGACGTGTGCACACAAAAGAACATGCATCTCAATCGCAGCATTCATCCACGCTTATCGGTTTCCCGAATTTACCTCCCACGTGATCAGGGTGGAAAAAGCCCTCTAAACTTGGAGTGTTTGCATGACAGGCTGGTTCTAAGAATGGCCTGCAAAATCGTCAATAGTACGGATCCACTACTAAAACTAGTAAAAGATCACGAAGCAGCCAATGTCGGAGCATTTCTTTTTAGGGCAGATAGATTAAATCTAGTATTGACGTTAGATAGCGATAACGAACAGTCGCTTACTAGGCTGGAGTCTGAGGCTCTAAAGTCTCGTATTAAGAGAGCAGAAGAACAAGGGCTATTTGAAGACCATCTCAACAAGCCGCAACATGGAGTGTTCTATAGAAACATTCAAAATCTAAGGCTATCCAAAAGACTGACTTTCACCTTTCTAAAGTCTGCTGGTCTAAAATCTGAGACTGAAGTTTTTCTGATTGCTTGCTAGGATAGGATAATTAATACCCTGGTATACCGTAGTCAATTTTCTGAAGATGCCGACTTCAGATGTAGAACCTGTCGCTAGCATCCTAAAAAAACACTCATGCACTTATTGTCAGCTTGCCTTGTGCATGCTGTTTCTAACTATATTTACCGCCACAATGCGGCTATTCGGTTGCTTTATTATCATCTGCGACATCTACGGTATTAATGAAACCCCACTGCTACCCTATGCTGCAGGCGATATTGAGACAGTAGTGGAAAATAATAACTGTCACATTTATTGGAATTACGCTTTTCCTACTACAACACGTCTTCAGGCGAATAAACCAGACATGGTCTTGCTGGATAAGCAAAAAAACTCGATGTATGTCATAGAGTTTTCCGCTCCGGCAGAAACAAACATCGAACCTAAGGAGAGGGAAAAGCGGGCCAAATACGTGAAACTGCTTGGCGAATTGCGCAGACTATATCCTGAGTACACCGTATATTTTGTAGTCCTTATAATCGGCGTTCTTGGAGGGACTAAGGACAATATATTGATAGAGCATGCCGTGCATCGCTCGAACATCTAGTGATGAATATGCAAAAACGCGTCGTTCTCGGTTCAATGCGTCTTTTGAGGCAAATGAGTTTGGCTGACTATCACTGACCGAGCGGACGCGAGGATTGATCGTCTTCAGGATAGGCCTTCCGCGTAACGCCCTGTGAGCAGGATACGTCACAACAGAACTTTAACAAAATAATAATAAAAATAATATTAAATAATATTAATAATTTTTTCTCAAATTTTTCACGTCAATTTTAGAGAAATCATGTATAAAATAAAAATTGTATCGGTATAATTTTCAAAACGTTCATTAGTTCGAAAAAAATTCTAGAAAAAAAATTGGCACTAGTGGTATTATAAAAATTATAATTTTGCAATTTACCTGAAACTTATTGATTAAGGTTTATTTTAGGGAAATCCTGTATTAAACAAAAAAAAATTTTAAGTGTAAATTACAGATATATTTAAAAAATAGAGAAACAGCCTCGTATAATGTATATCCTAGATACTCCGACTATGCCCAAAATCTAATCAACTCATTAGATGATGGATTAAAGCTTAAGTTTAAAATTTAGTTTTTCCCCTTCATCTTTACAATAAATTGACTTCATAATTAACCCTTTAGGTGAGCCTGATATTGAAATTACTATTTCGAAATCGGTCGCTAATTAAAATATTTTTTAAAAATAAAAAGGTTTTCTTCAACCACCTTACTCTAACCTTATATATCACACATGGCCATCTCACCTCTAATTTTACCGTTTAATTTTGACGACAATGAATCTGAAAGTAAATTGTTGCTTTACTATATTTATTATTATCATTATCGAATTTATCAAAAATTTATATTATTGGGTAACCAATTACTAAATTTATTATTTTTGTATTAAAAATGCTGAATTCTAAAGTGTATATTATGTATATATAGTTGAACACATAAGCTAAAAGGAATAAGAAACTTTTTAAAGGAAAGAAAATTCAGAGCTGTCAATTAAGTGTGTTTGCTCTTTTAACCGGCTGTGGTGACATTCAGTAAATAAAATAAAACACAATAATCCGTAAAACATATATTTGTTAAGGATATTGACGATGGTTAGGTTAGTTGTCAATGGTATTGTTTGTATATTTTGTTTATTCAGAAATATTTGTTAACATGCAAACGCACAGTGCAGGTATATATTGGGAGCGTGACAAGTTGTCGAGAATCTAAACCACTAGACGACTATAAAGATTTTTTGTTATTTTAGATAAAGAAACAGACGAGTTTTGTATACATGTCAATAATTTGAAACCTTGAAGAATCATTAAAGGATGTTTAATTAGCATTTAAAATTATATATATTTTTTTATTGTCAAGAAAGCAATGTCTCTGTTTTGGTTTACTTTCTCTTCTCTATGAAAGGACAATGAAACTAAAAATTTTTTAATATCAGGTCTTCAATAATATCTGTTATTGTGACAATACTTCCTATGCAGTTCGGAAATTTACATTTAGTTTCAAAGAGTTTTGCAGACTTTTTCCAGGCTCAGGCATACATAAATTTTGCATTTTATTAAAAATTGATTAACATGTTGCATTTAGAATAGCGGTTGCTGTTGAAAACCCTATACGTAAGCTGTGTCCAGTGGTGGAATAAGAGTCACCTGTAGCAAGAAATCTGGAAATAAAAAAAAATATTTAACAAAGAATTAATTTTTGTTACAGGTGAGCAATTAAAGAAAAAGTAAAAAAATCAGATATGCCAAACATCTAAAAAATTTAAAAACTACTACTGGACAATCTACAATCAAAAACAGCTACAAAAATTTTCAATGGGCTCAACAAATGAAACATTTTAAACCTTTTTTAATGTTCGAAACAACCTCTACTAATATTGCATCTACGAAAAAATTACAAATAACTTAACTCTGTTTTCAAACTAATGCCCATATGCACCGTTTTAAAATTTAATCCAGATTTACAAATCTCGTTTAAATGTAATCTGACAATACTGGATTTTTATAAATTTCACAAAAAAAAAGAAAAATAAAATTTCAGACTCCTTGAGTAGGAGAAATGTATGTCAAAAGATATAAGCCCTATTTTGCAAATGTACCACACATTAAAACACATACCAAATTTTACGCAGGGTAAAAAAAATTTCAAATGAATTTAAAAAAATTCTACAGTTATATGACAAAACCGTTATGTTCATTTTTCGTAATTTTAACATATACATACAAACTGCTGTAATTAAAGCTTTTCCTTGCTTAAGGTGCAACTTTACAATTTATTGTCACTTTTAGCCATTTAAATCTTTATCCTCAAAATTTATACAGTGTGAAAAATTTTAAAATCAGCACATGAATTCTTATGTGCGAACTCAACACGTTGGATAGAGAGAGACATTACATAAGAATCTGTCGAACGAAGATAAGCGTCTCGACATATGCTGTATTGAAAGATGAGAATCCCACTCCTAGACATGTATACATTGTGGTCCAATGAAAAGATCCACCCCCCTTTTCTTGGTTTTCTCAGATTTAAAGAAGAAATGTTCGGACACGTCGATTTGACACATTTTTTTTTAATTACATTATTGACACTTCAACCCTTGAGCAGTGGTGTGAACAACCCCTAGAATTTAGATAAGGAAAGTACTATAGTCTATTTTTATGTATGAGAGAGTAATAAAACAGCATTTCTAATGCAAAACTTAGTACGGTCATTTTAAATATTTTTACAGAATAATCTAAATATGTTCTAAAATTGTAATAAATGTACCTGAGCTATTACAAGTTTTGGGTCTTTTATTGGTCCTTTATAAACATAGGCTGTACAGAACAATAGAAAAAGGTTTGGACACGCCAAAAGCCCTGTGTATTAAATATTACATAGCCGTATCTTAAGATTATTTTCAATAAGTACCTATTTGCCAATTTTGTTTTATTTTAATTCCAAGAATTTCTTACAGTAGATAAATACCTTCCCAACAAATTTCACCGAAAATGCGATTATAGGTTTTCCATTTAGTAGGGAGGCCCAAGTTGTGTATTCTTGACATTTTACTAAATGTCGTTTAGTTGCAACTTGCAAGGTGCAGTGAGAATTCTAGTGTGATCATGGAAAATTTGGAAGGGCCGCGTAAACGACAAAAAATCGGTCCTTTAACAGTTAATGAAAAAACATTAATATTTAATTGTTTTAAATCATTTACAGACAAACATTTATGTAAAAGTGTTGATGACACAGTGGAAGTAGTTAGTAGTACGCTTGGTGTTGGGAAATCTACGATTTACAGAGTTGTTAAAGAAGAGACATTTGGCGAGTTTCAAACAGCACGTAAAGCTCCAGGAAAACCAAAATTTCAATTAGAAAATCTTTTGAAAGAAAGACTTCGAAGGAAAGTGCATGCGTTCTTCTTTAGAAAAGAATTTCCGACAGTAGACAAAGTTCTTGCCACGGTTCGAGATGATGAGGATTACCCTGAAATGAGTCGAAGCACACTATGGAAACTTTTAAAAGAAATAGGTTTTCTATGGAAAAAGCATTCCAGAAAGTCTATTTTAATAGAAAGAAGCGATATTGTAGTGTGGAGAAGAAATTACCTAAGGACTATAAAAGAAATGAGAAACCAAAGAAGAAATATATTTTATTTAGATGAAACATGGATCAACGAGGGACATAAACCACATAAATTTTGGCAAGATGAAACTGTTACAAGTCGAAGACAGGCTTTTTTAAATAATTTATCTACTGGTTTAAATCCACCATCAGGAAAGGGGCGCAGACTAATAATAGTACACATCGGTAGTTCAAACGGTTTTGTAAAAGGTGGTTTATTGACTTTTGAATTTACTCGTACCGGTGACTACCATGAGGACATGAATGCTGATGTCTTTAAAGAGTGGTTCGAACAAATTATAGATCTTCTTCCTCAGAACTGTATAATAGTAATGGATAATGCAAGTTATCACTCGAGACTTATAGAAAAAATGCCCACAACCAAGTGGTTAAAAATTTTTTTTACAGAATTGGCTAAATTCAAAGAATATTAAGTTCCATCCCGGTTCTGTGAGAAAAGAACTGTATCATTCGTGTTCCCTTCATAAAGAGAAATTCAAAAAATATGAAATTGATGAAATTGCAAAAAATCGTGGGATGACGGTGGTTAGATCACCACCATATCATTGCGAAGTAAACCCGATTGAACTGATATGGGCACAGATAAAGGGAGAAGTTTCAAGAAAAAATAATTCTTTTAAAATGAGTGATGTTAAACAGTTGTTTTTGGAGGCTGTAAATAATGTGAAGCCTGAAAACTGGGAAAAGGCAGTAAATCATACGATTAAAGAAGAAGTGAAAGTTGGACAATATTACTGATGAAATGATCGAACCACTCATTGTAAATATTGGTTGCGACAGTTCATCTTCTTATTTCGATTCTGATTTGGATTTGTAGGTAAGAAGTAGTTTTTATATTAAAATTATTATTTATGAACGTAACGTTGTTTAAAAGTCAAAGTTTAAACCCGTATACCTACATAACCCGTTTGACACAATGTTCTTAACATATTTTGTGGAAAAATAAAACATTTTAGAAAAAATTGCACTTTTTTACCTTCAGCTGTTTAGAAGTTTTAAGCAGGTTAATTAGGTGAAAATATAAGTGTATACTCGAGGAATAACTTCAAAAAATATTTTAACTGTCTACTAAAACAAGTGATACGCCTATGGATTACAAACGATTTATTATTTTAATACTCTCTCATACATAAAAATAGACTATAAGTGTGGCACATTTTTATAAGAAATTCAGTAATACCAATATTTTTGCTTCAAATTTCGATTTTAGCGCCCTCTGGGGGTGAAAATTAGGCACCTAGCCTTTCCTGTTTTCCTGAAATGTAATGCACAAATGCTCGGACACGTCGATTTTAGTTTATAAAGGGACAGATTTGAAGCATATTTTTTAACCTGCATCTTCAACTCCTTGATGGGGACAATCACACTCTTAAAATTTTAAAGTATTTATTGTATTTTACCTGAACAGTTAATTCGAAAACGGCTTTAGAAACCTTAACCCTGCAGTTTTGGTATTATACATATTTAAAAATTCACTTAAATTTCGGTTATTAAGAGTCAAAACAACTACAATAATTACTTATTTTAATAAAAACTTACGACTGAAATTCCAATAAAAACTAGATCTATTATATCAAAACGAAATTTCTGATTTAAAGAAATAAATTAAGAAAACAATTTAGGCAAACGTTCATTGTGGTTTCTTTACAATGTGGTTGCTTTTAAAATTGTTTTAATTTTATTGTAAAAAAATGGTTTATTCCATTTCAGAACAAATTGAAATTGTTAAACTTTATTTTCAAAATAATAGTTGCGCTAGGCTTACTGCTTGGTTGTTTAATAACAATCATCCTTATAAAAATGTGAATTATTCATATATTACAAAAATAGTCCAAAAGTTTTCCGTTACTAGATCTGTCTGTAATAAAAAAATACAGATGCAGCTAGTCGTCAGAAATGAAGCTGTGGAAGTCGCTGTGTTAGGACATGTTGAATTGGATCATACGCAAAGTACTCGTCAACTAGCTGAAGTCTCGGGTGTCTTTCGCTCATCCATAATAAGGATTTTAAAAGCTCACAAATTTTATCCGTACAAAACTAGTGTTTAATTGCAGATCCTGACTTATTATTTCATATTTGTTTTTCCGTTGATTGTACATTTCATTTGAACGAAGCTTTCAATAGGCAAAATTGCCGTTACTGGGATGACAGTAAGCCACATTTATTCCGTATAATACCTAACACCCAGAAAAAATAAATGTCTGACGTGGCATATTAGGTAACCATATTGTAGGAACACTTTTCATTCCTAAAAATTTAACTGGTGCTAACATGCTTGAAGATGAAATTGACCCTCTTATAACAGAAATATTAGAAAATGACCCAAATCATGATGTTCATCAGTTTCATTTCCAGCAAAATGGAGCATCTGCGCACTATGTTGGTGCTGTAAGAGAATTTTTAAATAATCGGTACCCTGGAAGGGAGGCCCAATTGAATGGCCTGCAAGGTCACCGGATTTATTACCTCTTGACTATTTTATTTAGGGACACTTGAAAAATAAATGTTTTGCTATGAAGCCTAATTCCATAGAAGATCTTCGCCAACGGATAATAGCTGAGTACGGGAGAATAACACCTGAAATTCTACAAAATGTTCGCAATAGATTTGAACAAACTTTGTATTATTGTATGGAAGTAAATGGGTAACATTTTCAACACCAGTTAAATTAACGCTTTAAAAAATCAATTTTACAGTTTTACTTTTTTTAGAAATTAGGTAAACTTAAAAAACCAACAAAATTAAAATATAATTTCTCATAAAATTATCTTTTCAAAATGTGCCACTCAGTACTTTTCTTATCTAAATTTTACGGTTTGTTCACCCCATACTCAAGGGTCGAAGCGTTGACGCTAAAATTAGGAAAAAATGTGCCCCTCTCCAAACAAAAATCGACGTGTCCGAGCATTTATTCTTTAACTCTGAGGAAACCAAGAAAAGGGGGTGGATACTTTTCATTGGACCACACTGTATACATGCCCAGGAGTGGAATTCTCATCTTTCAATACAGCATATTATGTCGGGACGCCTATCTTCGTTCGACAGATTCTTATGTAATGTCTTTCTCTATTCAACAGGTAACGTGTTGAGTTCGCACATAAAAATTCATGTGCTTATTTTAAAATTTTTTACATTTTATATCATTTAGACCAAATACATGATTATTTGTTACGGGCCGGTATCTATATTTATGATTTTAAAAAATATCCTTTATTATTTTACTTGCAATGGTTACCCCATTTAATTCTAAAACTAAACACAAAACACCTCGGTAGTAGCGCTGCTTCTATATTTTACGCACGGTCCATAGAAGTTAAAGGGCTGCTATTCTCGACTTCACACAGTTTTCTATGAAATAGACGTGTAAAGCGAATAACCGCTTCACACTCCATTCACACAACACATCAATGCTGGATTCTTGGGGAAAGTGAATCCACTTTCATTCAGACCCATGCTGCCAAATTTATATGATGTAATTGGTCTACATTTTATGTCACTTTTGAGCTGTTTTATACAAATTAACTTTAAATATTCACATTCCATCCATTCCATCACCCATCACATTTACGTAAGATTTTGTTCACAATAATTAAAATAAAAAGTTTTAAAGCGAAATATGAAACCAAAACATTTGAAATGAGTGGAAATAGTTTATTAAATGGCTTTCCTCGTCTAAAATAAAAATCTTCGAGGATTTTGAAGATCGTCTCCTTACTCATGCAATTCATTTATTGCCAAAAGAATGGCAAAGCTCAACATCTTCCAGGTCTTGAACTATTTTATTTAAGCTTTTGTTAGGATTTTTGTTAACAATTCATCTCTCCAACAATTACAAATCAAATCTTTACTGTTTTGCTTCGAATTACACTTAATAAAACTATATTCAAACCGAAAGACTTATAAATAATACGTTATCACAGAATGTGACAGAAGATTCGACAGACGACATAACCCTAAAAGATGGTATTCATATAAACTATCATGATAAAACACATGTTAACTTGTTACACAATTTTTCATGTGAAGTGAACTCTCGTCGATTTGCCAAAAATACCAAGTAGCACCACAAAAACACTTTGGGTTTATTTGAGTTTTAAAATGGTTCTAATGTGGTAAATAAGAAGATAGTGGTTTTAAAGTTTCCTTGTAGATATACTGCTGGCACTTAAAAGCTGTTTAGCATTTAATACTGGTTTTAAATAATCTAATAAGATTCGCTAATAAGAGTAATTAATCTTAAAAGTTTGTATGTCTTGTTGTAGTTTTAAAATGGTTTAGTTGCAATTAACTTTAAAAATACTTAGTTTTATAAAGGACTTGCAGGTTGTTTGGTTTTATTATGTTCTAGATTGTGACGTTTTAGTTTTTAAGTAGTTTTAAAGAGATTCTTAATGTAACTAATAAAACCTACTATTAAATCTGCTTGATCTTAGGACAATTTGGTCAGTTAATATTGCCTTTTAAAACTATTTCGTTACTTTACCTTATAACGGCTTTCTTAAATGCAATTAGATAGCTATATTAAAACGGAACGCTCTTAACTAAATCAATTTGGTAATCGTAAAGACTAACTGTACTTCTTGTTAGAAACAATAAAACTAAACTTATCCCCTCTTTTTACGTGGCCCAAATGAACCCCGCATTTTCTATCATGTCCAACAATGATGTACCTACAATAATTATAGAAAAACTGAAAGCAATATATTATTATTCACTAAAAATACACAAAACACTAACGACTGATACGACACGGAGATTTTAAGGTTAGGTTTACATTAAAACCGAGCAGCATTTATCACAGCCGCATTAAAACTAAACCGTTTAAATCACAAGCGAACCTTGCTTTTGTCTAGGGTATGTGCTCTTGGAAGAGTATAAACTCGATTAAATAAAACCCTTTGATCTTAACGTTTCCTTTTCATTAACTAAACGGTTTTATTTAATTTCTGGCCATAAACAGTATTTCGGCTTACATAAAAACGACAAGTTAACCACTTAAACGTATAATTTCGATTTCTTTTAATACAGAAAAATCTAAAGTAATAGATAAAATTATGTTTCTTTGAATTTTGTTTTTTGGATTATAAAACTTCAGAAATTTTAAGGCCCTTGAGTTTTTTAAGACTTTTTGTTAACAGTATATATTTCTACCCTGACATTCCGAAATAACTACATTACTATTTATTATTTTATAGTTCTATGATAGTAATATAGGTACATGTAAATATTCTTTCTGGTTAGAGCGTCACCATATTATCATCTTCAAATATAAATTGCTTTTATTTGCTAAATGAATGATTTATATAGTTTTAAAGAACTATTTTCAAGTTTACATTATCTTTAAAAGTATATCAGGTCGATGGTGTAGCGGTCTAACGCGCTTATATTCATTTATAGGCAAGTTTATGAGTCCGAGACTGCTGGGCTTCGAATCCCAGACCAGACCATGTGGATTTTTAATTAAATTGCATGGTTCGGTTTAGGATTTGATGTGTGCCGTATTAATAGAAAATTCAATTTCTATTGATATGACATGCAGATTTTAAAATCACCATACATTATCGTCTCGATGATGGTGGGTGAGGTTTTCCGGGTTTTCCTCACCTCTAAGTCAAATGGCACCATCAATCATCCTTAAGTCGCCCCAGAGCGCCACGGCAAATAATAATAATAGCCGTCCCTTCCCCTACACAAGTCGTTCAGTCGACTTCAGGGGTTGAAATTCACTCGTAAGGGGGTGAATTAGGGAGAGTATTATTATAATATTATTATTATACATGTAACTAACATTTTTAAGTCCACTTCAAAACCGCGTGTGATTAAAATGTATTTAAACTGGTTTTAAAAGGGTCTTCACAGTAGTTTTAAAATCAGTTGTTCTAGGTAATATAGTTTTATGTTGGTTTTTATTTTTGGTTTTATTGACCTCTTTCAGAGTGGGCCTTTTTATGCTGAAGGCGTATTTATTACAACCTTAAGGCTTCTCTAAAAACTAATTGGTTTTAATTGCAGTTTTATTCTACAGTTTTAAAGCATCCTTGAAGTACTGAATAAAACCGTTCGGTGCTACTTGGGATGCGAATTGTGCAAATTTCATTTGAATTATCCAACGAGTGAACAATTCACTCAGCACGAGAATTAAGACCAATACCTTTAAATGCTCATTGAATCATCGACCATATTTCAAACGTTTTACAAAATCACCCAAAAACAACTGCAGTACTGAAACTTTATAGAGATGCATTGAAAGTTCATATCGACAAATCTTAACCAATAAAATTAACTTATAGGAGAGTTAGATTCCCAACATTGTTCTTTCTTGTTTAAGTTGTTAATTTTTCAGCAATTTATTGGGAGTTTTTAACATGCGAATTCGCATAAATCTTCAACAACATCTTCTGTTATTACGGTGCGTTTTCCTTTTCCTTTACAGACGAAATAATTCGTTTGAAAACGTTGAATAAGAATTTTTCGGCTCTCTAATTGACAAGTTTTCGGAACTTTAAAAAACTGATTTTGTTTATGATGACGAAAACTATCATATTCTATTTGTACGTATGAAAAGCGTTCCTCAAGTTGTTGAATTTAACTTTAATTTGAATCATCAGCATTTTGAATTCTACTTCTAGAATGGCCATTAAAGTAAAATTATATTTTTCCGATGTAAACATTTTTAGTTGAAAATCATATTGTCAATAAACGAAATGTGAATAAATTTAAACTTACCGATAGAAGAAAATGAAGGCACTAATGAGCTGTAAAAAGAACTGAAAGGTTTATTATTATTTGATAAATAATTGAATAAATGCAAGTCGACAAAATACAAAAAATCAGTAACCTATAAATATACCCAAATTAACTCATGTGGTGTTTTTAACAGTGGAACCAAATCAGGTCAATTTTATGCGTTTTGTGATATTGCCATGATACCGGTATTGTTGAAGTCCCTGTATAAAAATTCAGCTCTAAAAAGAAGGTTGGCCGATTTCCCAACATGACTTTCAATTTTAGGTATTCCCATGAAGGAACAGAAAGAAGCCATAAATCTCTATATTAAAATAATAATTTTATACAGTATCTTACTAAAAGCATTTTCGAAATAAGTGATTTAAGAAAAAATAATTAAGGAGGAGGAAAAGGTAATGAGAGGGCATACTATATAATTAACAATATTAAGTGAGGAATATCACACCGATATACCTGTCACGGTCATTACTAAACCCACCTTGAAGATAATAATTGAAAGGCCTTGGGTGGGCCGTCAAGTCGAGGTCGCTCGATTTTGCAAAAACTGAAAGCTAATATGTAAACTATAAAACTAAAAATACCAGTAAGTCAGTATGTCAAAAATTTATGCGTTATATATCAAAATTAGATTGTATTCGATAAAAAAAATATTCCGTCGAATTGAGAACCGCCTCCTGTTTTGTAATCGGTTAATAAATTAAATATTAATAAAAAGAGTACACTAAGAAAAAAAAAATTCTTTAACAAAGAAGCATAATTTGTAGTTAACAAATAAATGGTATATGTTTTAATAGCAACAGTAATAGTCATCGTAAATAACCATATTTATTTACTCTATATTATAGTTTACTTAAAAAATAAATAATAATAAAAATTTTATGACCCAGGAGATACACCCCAATATAACATCATAAATCAGTGACGGAGAATTTCTTAAATAAAATATTTAGCGTTATTTGTTCCAAAATAAAATCTTTGGTTTTCTTCCTAAAATTTTAAAAAATACCAATTTATTGCAATTTTTGTCTTAAATTTTCTTGTCATTTTAATCAACAAAAATAAGTATGTAATCTCTACAGGTAGAAAATATTTACAATTCAAGATCAATAAATTTAAGTAGCCCTCAACTTTCTTAGAAAGGATTAAAATTTATAATCGGCAGAAAGTGTTATGCAGACTATGAATTATTTTAATTAGGATTTACATTTCTGTTTGCATAGTCCTGTGATTGTAACACGCAAAATTGTTAGTTCTGTAGTAATGAGCGATAGAAAGCGATATTAATCAAGTTAATTTGTGCAATAAAAATGATACAAGCGTCTAAATATACTCCTGTGAAATTAAAGTGTAATTTAACTGTGTCTAAGAAAACCTTAGTGTTAAATGTACATGAGGCTTTTGTACATAAATATTTCAATAGTAACATTTCAATTTCCTTTCAATTTCCTTTCAATTTCCTTTCAATTTCCTTTCAATTTCCTTTCAATTTCCTTTCAATTTCCTTTCAATTTCCTTTCAATTTCCTTTCAATTTCCTTTCAATTTCCTTTCAATTTCCTTTCAATTTCCTTTCAATTTCCTTTCAATTTCCTTTCAATTTCCTTTCAATTTCCTTTCAATTTCCTTTCAATTTCCTTTCAATTTCCTTTCAATTTCCTTTCAATTTCCTTTCAATTTCCTTTCAATTTCCTTTCAATTTCCTTTCAATTTCCTTTCAATTTCCTTTCAATTTCCTTTCAATTTCCTTTCAATTTCCTTTCAATTTCCTTTCAATTTCCTTTCAATTTCCTTTCAATTTCCTTTCAATTTCCTTTCAATTTCCTTTCAATTTCCTTTCAATTTCTTTTCAATTTCTTTTCAATTTCCTTTCAATTTCCTTTCAATTTCCTTTCAATTTCCTTTCAATTTCCTTTCAATTTCCTTTCAATTTCCTTTCAATTTCCTTTCAATTTCCTTTCAATTTCCTTTCAATTTCCTTTCAATTTCCTTTCAATTTCCTTTCAATTTCCTTTCAATTTCCTTTCAATTTCCTTTCAATTTCCTTTCAATTTCCTTTCAATTTCCTTTCAATTTTCTTTTAATTTCTTATCTCTTTCAATTTCGTTCCAATTTCCGTTCAACTTCAATAATATCGGGTAGGAATTTTTTGTTATCTAAATTTATAGAATATTCTTGAAATTAATTAACAGATTCACTGACAACATAACTCAAAATAGAGTAGGTTATAATAATAATGTTTGTTTAATGTTTATTTTAACTATTACATTTTTTTAAAAAATTTATGTTAACATAAAGAACTTTTTGAATAAAATAAACAAGTTGCGCACGGGACATAGCTATTGTTTATTTATATCTAACATGTAAAGTAAAACTCACAAAAAAATAAAAGTTTACACAAATCGAATAAAAATGCATAAAATACTCAAAAATTAAAAAAATATATAAAATACCGTAAAATATACAAAATAGAATAAAAATACAAAAAAAGTGGCAAAGAGCCAATAGACAAAAATAGAAAATGCACTAACAAGAAAAATAAATTTTTTATTTGGAATTTAAATATATATTAATTAATATGTCTCTCACTATCTAGTAAGAACTTTTTAATTGATTTTTTTATGAATTTTATAGTGTTAACCTTTTTATATATGTTTTATAGATATCGGGCAGCAAATTAAATATTCTTGGCGCTAAATATGTAAGTTTCTTGTCCTAGTGTTTTTTTTTAAATATGGTTTTAACAAGTTGCGATGTTTTCTGGCGCGTATTGCAAGTGTGTTCGATATCCTCTAATATTTTATTTAGATTTTTATACATATAGATAATACCGCCCTACAAAATTTAAAAAAAAAATTGTTGCCAAGTATTTTTGAACGAATTGAGGGTAATTCAGGTCTGCTAAATTAAAAAATAGTTTTTCCAAATTGGTTCTTGTTTTTGAGATAGCGGAAACAATCATTTTTTAAGAAATAACAAATGCTTTTTATTTGACAAATAACACATTTTGCGCAGAAACGAGAGTTCAACCCTTTCTAATTACGTGCTGACTGTTGATCAAGTCATCAATGCGTGCAATTATTTGTCTCTGGTCTCTTGATTTTAACTTTAATTGTAAATGTCAGTTCAGCGTAAGCAGTTATACTAAGGGCTTAGCGTCGCGGTTATTGTGCTTTTCTTACCTATTTTGTGTATTTATTTCGTATTACCTACCTAGTGAAGTTATTTAAATGTAAAAGACGTCAAGTGTAAGGTAGGTACATGTGACGCATATTTGTATATATTTTAATAAAAACAAAGTTACGCTTATTTTTCAGGGGAATGTACACCCGAGCAGTTCTCCCAAGAAGAACTGAATGACCTGATACGGGACCTCGGTCTATCAAAGCAAGAATCTAAACTTCTAACATCCAGGTTATAAAAAAACTGTCTACAGCCAGATATAAAAATAACAATTTATAGAACACGAGAGGTTAAACTTGTTTCTTACTTCAGTCAAGATGAAGATCTTGTTTATTGCAACAATATTTCCAGACTTCTTCGTCAAATGGGAATTCAATGTGTTTCAAGTTAATGGCGACTCTTCATAGACAGTTCCAGTAGAAGCTTAAAGTGTGTTTTGCAACACAATGCCAACCGATATACTTTAATTCCTATCGCCCACTTATCAAAACTTAAAGAAGAATATTAAAACATTAAGTAAGTATTGCAGAAAGTGTGGATCTAAAAATGGCGAACTTCTAGCTTGGGCAGCAAGGTGGGTACACGAAACACCCTTGTTTTATCACATCAAGTTAGGACCAATGAAACAATTTATTAAAGCTTTGAATAAAGATGGCAAGTGCTTCAAATACATATGTAGATAGTTTTCTAGGCTAAGTATGGAAAAGCTAAAAGCAGGTATTTTTGATAGCCCTTAAATTCGAAATTTATTAAAGACTCTTTTACAAATCACATTACGACACTTGAAGCTGCTGCTTGGTGTAGGTTTGTTTCAGTGGTTAAAAACTTCTTTGGTAACCACAAAGCGGATAATTACGAGCAACTGGTGCAACAGGTGTTATTGAACTTTAAAAATTTAGTTACTAATATGAGTAATAAGGTACACTTTCTTCATAGTCACTTAGAAAAATTTCCCGACAATCTTGGCGACTTAAGTGAGGAACAAGAGGAAAGATTCCTCCAGGATATAAAGGCGATGGAGGAAAGATATTAGGGCAGATAGGATAAGCATATGATGACAGACTATTGCTGGAGCCTCCAACGTGATGTTCCTGACAGTCCCAATAAAAGAAAATCGTATAAAAATAGGTTCTTCCCTACAATTAGATATTTTTCCAAATTAAATTTAATTTCTTTGTTTTAATACCTAATAAATCATTATGGATTTTGTTTTTTCGTATCGCTTTTTCGACAACACTGTCGTTTTTACCACCCCATAAGCAAGTTAATGAAGACTACTGGTCTCTTAAAGTGATTTATTTCTTATTTTATCATAATTTTATATTATATCTCAAACTAAATGGAGTTCATATTCGTAATAAGCACCACAAAATTACCTAAAAATCGCACAAATATTGTTGGCAATAAAATTAGTGTTGGACAGTGTAATAATTGTATAGCCAAATAATATAAATTTGTTGTATTATCTGCTTCTTTGATCGCAAACGCAACACATAACTTATAAATTATAACAGTTACAACCTGGAGCTCTAGAGAAATTATAATCGAACTTCGATTTTCGTGAGTGGCCATAATAAAGGTGTTGTCAGAAGCATCAACAGCAAACCGCAAAAGTCTGAATCTGATGTTCATTTATATTTCCTTGTATTGTCCATCAAGAAGCATTGTATTGCAAGGTTTTATCGTGGATAGAAATAATAGATACCGTTATATCTACTATTAATTTTATAAGAAAAAATGGGGCTACTCACTACCAGTTCCAGAATTTTTTGGAAGATGTGGAATCTGAACATGGTGATGTATTTTACTACTGTGAGGTCAGACAGCTAAGCTGACGAGCAGTAATTTAACGATTTTTTTAATTTGAGAAAAGAAATTTGTAACTTGGAGATGAAAGGAAAGACAATACATCAACTTTCCAACAACCACTGTATTGTTGAACTTGAAATTAAATATAACTTTTTTTTCAAATTCTCTTAACAATTTTTTTGACAAATTTTAACTAAGAACCAGTTTTCTCACTAATACTTCTAGTAGTAACAGAATGTTTCCTTTCCTTTATTTTTCTTTATTTTTTTTGCCATATTTGTTGACTTTTCTGTTTATCTTATGTTCGTTCTTCTTTATGTACCGCTACTTTTCCTGCCCTTTTATCTTTTTTTTTCTCCTTTGTCTTTAATAGCGTTCAATTTTTTATTTCTATATTATCACCTCAAGTGTATGTAGATAAAATATTTTCTCCTGCTGGTGTTTGTGTTGCGTTACATGTAGTTAAACTCACAGTGACTTTTAGCAAAATCAATTCTTTTATAGCAAAGTTTTTGTGGTCAAACTACTGTGGCAACAAAATTCTATATTTTCGTATATTTAGGTCCAAAATTTATTTGCATATAAATAAAAAATTGTTCATTAATGAATAAATAATTATTAATTGAGAATATTTTTTATGCTTCTTGGCTAACAAAGTAGTATTGAGCGCCCTAGATACAAAAATAACTCATATGCTACATTTAAAAATCAATAAAACATTGCGAAAATTGACACTGCATTTATTACCATATTTTTTCGTTAAATTTAATGTACTTTTTAGAGTTTTTGTTACGATTGGATTGAGATAAAAGCCTTCTCCGGAATATATTTGTTTTGAGTAATCGTGACTTTGGTATTGTTACTTTCAGTCAAGTGAAGTTCGCCATGTAGTTCCAACGATGATATTTTTGACGAACAAATACCTGACAGGTCTTACAGTGATAGTGTTAGTTTACTGTTTGATAGATAGTGAGAGTGGCACCCCCAATAATAAGTAAGTCATGTTTTATCATTGTAGGTGGGGTTTTATTAAAAGAACATGAGATGAATAGGTAGGTCTTTTTTGTTTAACTTGAATCAATAGTTTAAACTGCTTTAAAATTTTATTCAATGCGAACAATTTCATTTGGGATGTATGTAGACGTTAAATCGGTAAATTTTGTTATAATTTTTTTTTTGCAACACTTTACAAAAAGACATCATTCTGTAATAGAAAACGTGATTTAAGTCGCGAGAAATTCTCATAACGTTAACTTTCGGATATAGTGACGAAAGTTAAATATTAGTCATTTTTCGCCCTCATATACCGGGTGTTTAAATTAAAGTATTACAGTTAAATACCGCCGAAAATATGCATTTTAGAAAAAAAAGTTTTAGACAAAAGTTTTATAGTTTTTTGGGGGAAACATTTTGGCCAAATTCATTTTTTTATAGCTGACCATAATATGGCCACATCAAGGTGGACTTTGGTTTTTTAAATGGGAATCCCATTTTTTTTACATATTCTTAAAGTACATAAAAAAAATAAGAAACTTTTGATGAAAATATTTTTTTATTGGAATTTTACTTTTTGAGTAACAGCTAAATTTTGCTAGGCGAAAAAAAGTTGACCATAGCTATAAAAAACGATTCTAGACAAAAAATTTTCCCTACAAAACTAAAACTTTCGTCTGAAATGTTTTTTTTTATATATATAAAAGGCTGTATATAGCTGTAACACTTTAATTTGAACACCCGATATAATGTTTTGACGACTTTAAATTATTAATAAACAAAGACAGGAATCATTTCTACAGGGTGCTCATTAAAGAATGGGCCAAACTTCAGATGTGGTTAGTTTGGACAAAAATAAGTTCATTTAAGCCAATTCACCTTAGTAGAATTTTGCTTGCTTAAGAAGTTACAGGGTGGAGAAAATGAATTATTTTTCAATATTTTACGATAATTCAAATATTTTTTGTGAAAGTAAATTTTTTGGTGATACAAACGAATACCAGCTTTTTTGTTGCATTACATGTACATGTACATGTTCTAAACTGGCGTGGCAATATAGTATTTTTTTAAGAATGGACATTTTTGAAAACTGATTAATTATTTTGAAAAAGCGTTCAATTTACTTTAAAAAGGGTATACTTGTTGCATGCCGTTGAAATGTATTATTTTTAGGAAAATTTAATTTTAAGTTAGCACTACAGATGTATGTATTACTCCATAATTTCTCAATTTAATAACGTTAAATCTATTCACTGTAAGGCACTGTCAGGATTAGTCTTACATACAAACATCAGAGTTTCGAGTGATAAAATTCGTTATTTTTATACAATGCCACGATATAACTTTTTCTCAAATAGTGAAATGACCGATATGATATCAGTTTACGCCCAACAAGGATTTAATGCACGCACTTCAGCAAGAAGTTACACAGATTTGTATACTAATCGTAGACAGCCCAACCGAAAATTGTTTTCATGTCTATTCAGCAGATTAAGAGAAACAGTGTTCGCCCAAAAAGAGTCAATGGCGACCTATGGTTCGAGAATTACAGCAGGAGAAAGAGGTATTAAATCTTGTTAAAGATGACCCAGCAACAAGTATCCGTCAGATATCTGCCAATGTTGGTTTATGTCAGGGTACTGTGTCTAACATTTTACATGAACAACAATTATACCCGTACTAGTTTACTCCAGTCCAAAATCTACTGCCAGATGATCTTTTAGCGAGAACAAATTTTAGTCAGTTTGTCTAAATAAAAATAGACAAGATCTATTTTTTGTAAATAAAATTCTATTAATTGATGAGGCAACATTTACGAGAAGATGAATTTTCAACTACAAAAATGCTCACACACGGGCTGTAGAAAATCCAAACAGTAAGAGAGTGCGGAACTTTTAGCATGAATTTAAATTAAACATTTTTTTTGGTATAGTCAAAGATAACCTTATAGGACCTTCTGAACTTCCAGCAAAAAAGACTGCAAATGATTACTTACATTTCCTCAAGTACATTTGATCTGCTAGATGATGTTCCTTTAAATATTAGAGTTGTTACATGGTATTTACAAGATGGCGCCGCTGCCCATTATTCCATAGCAGTACGAAATCATTTAAACAACGTATTCCCCCATCGATGGATTGGACGAGGAAGTGAACATCCATGGCCTGAACAATATACACAAAAGCAAATACAATTAAAATTAGGAAGAATTAAAAAATAAATAATATTGTAAATTTATTAAAACAGAAAAAACAAAACAATAATTATCTACAATAATAATCCTGGTATGGGTATGTGGACAAAGTTAAAAAAATATAAACAAGAAGATTTAGAGCTTTACAAATTGAATTCAATATAATGCAACTGAAATTGCAAATAATTTTATTAACTTTATTTATTAACTATATTTCTTTAACAGCAATCAAAAAATAGTTAAAAGTATTGATCATAAAATGACAGCGAGTTTATATGACTACAATCTTTATCCAAGCATTTTAAATTTTCTGGTACTCTTTGTAAAATTATTGATTAACTAGATAAAATAATTAGTTATTTTTGAGCCTTGTGGTTACAATATTTGTTACTTCTCTCTAAACTCGACAATGAGACTTGAGTCATATTAATAACTTCCTTATACAGGGTGTTTGTA
Source organism: Psylliodes chrysocephalus (assembly GCA_927349885.1). Lineage (NCBI taxonomy): Eukaryota > Metazoa > Arthropoda > Insecta > Coleoptera > Chrysomelidae > Psylliodes > Psylliodes chrysocephalus. The sequence goes on along the minus strand of OV651820.1, from coordinate 50,619,791 downwards.
TATTCGAACGACAACGCTCTATTTCAGAGAGCTCTCGGTAATTGATGAATTGTAATAAAGGAACATGGACCCTTACAGGGTGTTAAAACTTTGAAATCAAAATTTTAAATTTGCTATAAATGAGAAACGCCTTTAAATATTAATTTTAATTTTGATGACCAATATACTCTTTATTAAAGTAATATTTTGACATAAACTTACGTTTAAAAATGTTTATCAGTGACGCGCTATCAAGGTTAATGGTAATTTATCCCCCTATTTTTAACGCCACTGGGAAATATATTATTTCTTATTTTTTATTATTATTTTTTTAAATTCTCTGTTTATTTTTAGTAAATAAAAAGTATACTTTCTATGGAACTAAATTGAACAGTGTTTCAGAAATTTGCTTCCAAACAAAAGTCTACATGTTCTTAATCACTTGTAGGAACTCAATATTTTTAAATTCCAATCTAGTAAGCAGGTGTCAAATTTTTTAAAATTTGTGTTTTTGACAAGATCTTGGTGGATCAAATTTAAAAAAAAAAATATTAAAAGATGTTTTTCTTTTATGGTAAATTTTGAATATTGATTTAAAATTTTTCTCGGTAACTAAGACCTTCAGGATTTCATGTTCCTATATTACAATTCATCAATTAACGGGAGCTCTCTGGGGTAGAGCGTTGTCGGTCGAATATTCAAACACCCTGTATATGAAGCGATTTGAATCACATTTGAAACAAACATATACAACTAATTTTGAATTGACTCTTATTCTTAAACAAAATGTCCTACATCCGGTATTACTGGAAACACTGTAAAGATAAATTTTATGTGTTGTAGAATCTACAATTTCAATTACAAAGTGTATGTCATAGAACGTCGTTTTTCGGACACAAAAAATCTAAAAGTAGAACGCACACTAACCTTGTCAGGTTAGTGTGCTGTCGCAATTGTTCAGAATCTATTTAAACTCCCTTATTATTAGTATTTGTATAATGATTAAGCATTAAATTGGACAAAATATTCAAAAAGGGTATTTATACCCGTTTTATATTTAGTATTAGTGCTTCTTTTTTAATAATCTTTTTCATAATAAGATATAATAATTCTGCAGTCAACAAAATGTTGGTTACTAAAGAAATGTGTAAGAGGCCAGTTGTGTTCTTAGAATATTTTTTAAGATATTTGAGTTTTAAACGTGTTTTTATTAATATTTTTACTAGTTCATTTTATTTAAAAATATTATTATTGAAAAATAGGTTTAATTAAGGACATTTTAACGGATTTACGTCTCAAAATTATAACAGATAAAAAGAAGCAGAAATTTGAGACAAATCAGACAGAAAAGAGGCCCTTGCTTCCTGGTGGTGACATGTCATTTGTCAGCTTTATACTCGGTAAACACTGTTGATAAACAAAAATTGTATACAGGGCATGATTTGTACCGAAATATCATTTTCGAGCTTGTTGGAACAAACCTATACAGCATAATCATGTTTATTGTCAATTGTCATTATCCGTTATCTATTGAAAACAAAGGCCAAATACGTCATTGATTCATTTGACAGAAAATAAGAAATTTAAGATTGAACATAAAAGTTAAACTTGTCCAGTGGCGGCTCGTGGGCACTAGCGGCAGTGGGGCACACACTGGAAAGGAATCCCGGGATTCGTTTTTCCCTTAGGAAAACAAGTTCTCCGCTTAATGAAAATTATATATATTTCAAAACAATCAGTTGGGGTAATAAAGATTTCTGAATGTGACCACAGGGAGCTAAATGTAACCACTCAAAATGCATTTAACTATGTATGTGGCTATTTAATTAAAAAATCATTACATATCCACTCTTGCGAATTTTGCTATCAGAAGCTTTTGCATAATTTCCCACAGTCCAGAATATTTTTCGGGTATTTCTGCCTGCATCCAAAATTTTTGATACCCTCTTTTAAATGTCACTTTCAGCTCCTCATTAGCGCTAAGCTTGAGTAGCTCCTCTTGTAATATCACATTCTCCACTTCCGTTTCATCAACTGGATTTATGATCCATGATGGTATTTCCATCGACAGAATATCTTCAAATCTGAATTTAAAATCATCATGCAGGGCAATCAAATGTTGAGCGTATGTCTGAATATCTTCATCAAGGCATTCTACCTGCGACCATGGGCCCTAGCCCTAGTCATATAATATATAATAGTTCTAGAGGTATACTGAAGTTAAGTAAAAAAATTCTGGCGAATCTATGAAAATGGATAAAATATCATATATAATATATACTTATGTCAAGTAAAAAACCTGAAAAATTTTCATCACAATAATTCATTAAAAAAATTTCCTCATTTTCGCAGTCATGAAATAGTAGTTTGTGCAACAAGAGTAGATATGGACAATTCATTCGAGTTGTACAGTATATTTTTTCTATGAACCACTAAGGAAAATATAAAAATTTAAAAAATTATTTTAGGTTTAGACAAAATAACTAATTTTAAAATAATTTATGAATTTTATTAATTTATAAAATATAATAACATAAAATAAGCCCCTTGTCCAGATTCGAACCCAGGCTATTCGCGTGGAATCTAGATGATCTGTCCTCTGCTCCTCTCCACTCCAGGTTTTTAGTTTTAATACTCGTAATTAAATCAGTTTCATACAATTTGATTAAAATTCATTTTTTTTAAATGTGGCCCAAATAAAAATGCCATTTTTTATCGATTCTAAACAAAAATAACTAATTTTAACGTATGTACTCTTAATGACTAAAAAATATACTGATAGAATTTAAAATTTTAAAAATAATAGTAGTTGGGTGTCCAAAATATGAACTGTGATTGGTGGATTTCATTTTTTTGCAGTTTTCTCACTATGTTATGTTGGGAATGGGGTGTTAATACACTGCGACCTAAAATATCTATTGTGCCCCTTTCTGTCGCTTATGCAGCACGGAAATGTCTCAATGCCTATAACGATCCTTCCAATTATATTTTTTCAAGGAAGTGTAGGATTTGGAGTGGCTTCAATTTAGGTAAATTTCCCTCTTCTATTTTATATGCTCCTAGGTATAGTGCCCTTTGATTCTGGAGTGCTACACATTCAGTTAGAATGTGAACGAAGGTTTCGTCCTCCTCACAGAATCTGCAGTCACTATCTTCTACTAATCTCAGTTTACTAAGGTGTCCTTTTAGTTGGCATTGTCCAGTAAGGATCCCTGTTACAAGTGTTCTCACTAATAGAAAAATGTATAATATGAAAACAGCTTCAAATACAATCTGGCTAATGTGGAACACCCCGAAAGCCTTGCCAGACTCATCTAATGATCGCCAGGCGCGCTAAATTCGGCACGTTCGATTGCTATTCCTCTCCTCGTTTAACTACCTGGCTTGTCAGGTCCGACCGAAATATGGTTTTATAACCGAAACAAAAACTAAATTTCGGCTCCTTTCTTAGTTTCGGCCGAAACCGAAACAGAAACAAGAACTTTGTTTTAAGGCAATCTCTTATTGAAATTTGCAGTATCTTATTGTAATCCTTGTTTTAGACTAATTAACTCGTATTATAAATTTAAGCTACATTTACTTATTACCTATTTATTATTGGTGATCAAAAGTAGCCATTAATAAATTTATGGACATTGTTTTTTTAATTACTTTTAAAATTAAAAAAAAAAGTAAGTGAATTACAAAACATAGTATTATGAAGGGAATTATATATAATGTATAATTTTTATTAAAAAAAAATAAACAAATTCAGCGGATTAAATATGTTTGTTACTTATAATTAAATTAATATTCATAAGTAAACAGTTTAACGTTGTAGGGTAAAACAAATATTTTTCCACGTTTTCACCTAAAAAATTGCTCCTTTGATCCGAATAAATTAGGCCAGGAGCACTGAAGACTGTTCACTTGAAACAAAGCAGAGATGTTTGTGTGTACGTGCACTGTGTAAGAATGGCACCCGGCACAGTCGCCATTGTGCAAGACACAACCAAGTGTGATACGAAAACTTTCGAAAGTAGTTTTGCTGTCGGCTGCAGTTTCGGCGAGTTTTCCGCCGAAACCGAAACTGTAGTCGAAACTACACTACTTGTGAGTCTGGCAGGCCTTCGTGATTGTAATTGTCAGCCAGACGTGTATTTTCACTTAGAATACCACTAGTGACTAAATTATTTCCGGAAATTTTTTCGAACTTAAAAATATTTTGAAATTTAGTCGAAGACGATGGATAAGTTTCTTAAAATATGCGTGAGTGAGCAAAAATTTAATGATAATAATTTAAGCACATGTGGTATTGGGTAAGAAAATTTTACACCAAAATATCCAAATTTCAAAACTTGACAGACATACATTAAAACGACTAAAATCAAATTTTCAAAGCTGGCCATACCACAGCATATAAAACATATATTTTTAAATGCTGTGGCCATACCATGACCATTTGTCATATTTGGAGTCGTTTAGTTGACGCGAAAAACCTCATTATTATTTTACTTAAAATAAATGTAGTGTATTTCTACCTAGTTATAATTGGTATTAAATAAAATATTAACCACTAAAACGGCAAATTTTTAATCACACTATCGCGTTGCGTCGTAATATTTTATGCATGGAAGGGCTTCTCAACTTTCAAAAAAAGTTTCAGTATAATTTCGTTTAGGGTACCCACCAATAGGAAAATTACCGGAAATTTTTCTGGTTGTCATGGAAACGTTTTAAAATAACAGCATTTGATCGGCTATAAAATAGAGGTGTAAAATTACAATATAATCTATTACGTGACAAATTTTCAAACCCGGGAAAATAAAAGCAAAAATATTATATTTTTTCGATTTTGAAGATGTTACCAGACTCATTTGTCAATTTCGTAAATCAGCCAGACATTATTATTAACATTTCATGATTGTATCAATTTATGTGCTATATTTTCTGCCACACTCACTTTCCACTATCTGAGATAATCCAAACTGCTATTTTTATAAACTTTTTATTCTAGTTTAGTAAATGTATAATATTTATGACAGGGAAAATAAGAGTCGGACTCAAAAATTTTGTTTTTTGGTACTCATATACACCTACTGGAAAAATGAGTAGGTACGAAAAAAATTCACTGCCTCCTGAGCTAAATGTAAAATTGCAGAATCAATCAAATGGCACGATTCTTTTTATTTTTTAATTTCTGTTCTAAAATCTGAAATGTATGGGTCGATGTGCGATAAATGTTCGAATTATTTTTGGGGGGGCTAATTTGGGTTTTGGGGGGCTTAGCCCCCCCAAGCCCTCCCCTAACTTCGTCCATGCCTGCGACAAGTTTGAAAACTATGAAAATTCGCGCCGACCAATATGTTCCTTCATAAATTTCAATTTACCAAGAAAAGCTGAAATTACACACTTTGTTTTTATTACATTGAGGCTGTCCCCTTGTAATTGTAAGTTGAGGTCATTAAATTTTTTGAACAAATCTGTCAAATACGCGATGTCTGCTTTAAAATTGATCAAGTTTTTTTAAATTAGGATCTTTACTTTCCAAAAACTCTAAAACTGAGTCAAAAAGTAAATAAAATCCTGATAAACATGCACCTTTCGACAACCAGCGTACTTCGGTATGTAACAGCAATCGTTGGAAGTCTTCATCATTTTCATCGCACAATTATGCAAATAAACGCGTATTCAATGCATTGCTTCTTATTTCGTTAACTGCATTATTCACAAATTGAAGCGATTGGTGCAATCTATCACTCAAATGTTTCGCAATTACCTCTGGTATAATTCTTTTAAGATGGCTTATAAATCCACGATATCGCCCAACCATGGCAGGAGCTCCATTTGTTGCCACGAAATAACGTTTGTAAATGGAATCGATTTTTCTTTAAAAAAATCACTCAAAACATTAAATATTGATTCACCTTTAGTGTCCGTCTTCAAAGTTTTCGCGAATAGTAGCTCTTCATGAATTTCTTCGCCCGTAACAAATCGAACATATGCCAATAATAATGCTTCATTGCCAGGTAAAGTTGACTCGTCCAGTTGAATAGAAAAATGAGTTGTTCGTAGGTAATCACACAAGAAACTTTCAACATCAGAGCTCATTTCATCAATACGTCTTCGTACAGTGTTGTTACTCTAAGGAATTCTTTTGAGTATGTCAAATGAAGATTTATGCAGAACAGTTTTTAAAACCTCTTCAACCTCTAAAATAAACTGTTCTCCAATGGTGTGCGGTTTTCCAGATAAGTAATGAGATATTGTAAGATGCCCGCAAGCCATCATCGTTGCTTTCAGACGTTGAAGAGAACATACTGTGCCCGGTGGGTCTCTTTTCATATTTTTTCTTTAATGTTTGGAAATATTTCAAATCTTTACCTATTTTATCAGGATGACACCTTCTTAGATGATCTTCCAGCTTTGATGGTTTCATAGAGTCATTGCTCAAAACTTTATTGCATAAAAGGCATGTGGGCAATCTTTTGTCTGCCTTTGATGGAAGAAAACCAAATTTTAAATATTCAACACTGTACTGACGACACTACTTAGATTCGGTCATGTTTTGTATCAATTACCTACCTATAAATGTGTAAGTAAATAAATTAAAAAACACTTTGTTTTAGTAATCTTAAGGCGATTCGAACTTAACAGGATATGGCTATTTTACCATAATATGATTAATCAATTATTATAAATATTATGAAATAAACAAAGTTCCGACTGCAAACTGTTTCTAATTATTAAAAGCAATAAATCGCTAAGATCCATAATATAATTTTATGAAAACAGCCGAACTTATTTTAATGTGATATAAAATTATTATTTCATTTATTATATTTTAATAAATTTCTGTAAATTATATAAAAACTTTTAAACAATATTTTGATATCAAAACTCCGCAATAATTAAATGAATTAGATAGGTAAAAAAAATAAAGTAGGGACGATAAGTTCAATCTTTCTCGGCTTAAAACTATATACATATAACAAATAGGCAGGTAGGTACTTACTTTTCCGACACTGGCAATCACTAATATCGATTCACTTTACTTTTCTTTTCGAAAGTCTGGAAACAAATTCAGTCACTGACCAACACTCATATCGATTCATTTTTCTTTATGAAATTCCAGAAACAAATGAGTATCCATGACATTCGTATTTATATTGGTGAAGAATCAAACAAGTTCATGCAAGATTGCAAGCACATACACCACAAGTCGTAATAATTTGCACGTCTGAACAAGCGTTGCGGACGGACGGCGGTGGCGGCCGACGCGGCAACGACAAGTCTCGACGCGTTGTACTGAATATGGAATATGCAAGTTTTTACAAGTAACAGTCGCTGAGCTTCTTAAAATATTATCTGCCTATATTGATAAGAAAAGTCAAGTCAACATTTTAGTAATTAAAATGTTGACTGTTTATATTATAAACAGTTGAAGTTTTTTCCAAGAATTTCTTCATCACATGGAAAAATGAGTAATCAATTGTTTAGTATATTGCTTCAGTATCGAAACCAAATTAATTTTCATGCTCCCCCGCTTACGATTATGGACCCCCATTTTTTATTAAGCCCAACGTAGACCCGCGTCGAGTCTCCCGTGGACCCCTGGGGATCCACCTGGACCACGTTGGGAAATACTGCTCTAGTGGATCTAATAAGAAATAATATATTTTTATACAATATATCGATATTCTTATCGATCAGAGGCATATTGTTACGGCTTTTTGGCACACTCATATATTTTAGTGATCAATTCAATAGAAATACTTTTTTAAAATTCGATGTTATTCTTAATTTGCTATGAATTTAGCTTACCTTTTAATTATGTCCAGCTTTCTGTTAATTTTTCTAAGAATTCTTAAAGTACAGTTTTTTTATAAATGATTATTCACCCTATTCATAATTCATATTAATAATCTCTATGTTTCTATAAAAATTAACCCCTTGATTGGGAATTGTTTATTATTTATATTTGACATTTAAGAATTAGGTTAATAATATAATAATTTAAAATGACACCTCAGGTTTACCAAAATAATGAGAATCTGCAAATAAATAGTACCATGGCCTAGACCATGTGTCTGTCCTTTATTAATTAACATAATACAGGAAAATATGATTTATTACAATACATAAAACAAAAGAACAATATTATGTTTTGTGGTACTAATGGTACTATGACCTTGACCATGAATCTATCCTTTATTAGCTTAGTCAATAAAGTAGGAAACATATATTTTATTAGAGAGTTTGCAATAAAAGAACAACATTTTAATTAATTTTGAACTTTGATCCTGACAAGGCATTTTTCTGGATATTTGAAAAAGATCTTCCATTTTGTTTTGTGACTCTTAACTAGGACGGCGTCCTAACTCAGTTTCAGAATTTTGATAGTCAAAAAAAAACATTCATAGTGTTTTATTGGAAAAGATATTTTATTGAAAGATATAAAATAACAGCTATTTTGTGGATCTGTTTTCAATAAAATCAACACTTAAAATCACAATATCCACGTGGCCGCCCAACACCTTCAGGTAGGGTATAACCCTTATTATCGGACTTTTGTTGCATGCGCTCATGTACAAGCTTAACTTGAGGCTTACTTTTATTATAATTATTTTAGGCCAGTAAGTAAGATACCTACTTACACACTTGCTTTCACTTCACTCGCTCTTTGCTTACACTTCACTTTCGCTTTGAGATCTGCTTCTTAGCACCACTGCTTTTACCACACACACATCACACGCACACATCACCAACACCATCCGGAGTGGTACACGAATCCACACTGCATGATATCAGCATATCCGCAACTGCATGTCTGACACACCTGTTTGCTTACTCATCATTAGCCCCATAACTTGCATGTGGAGCACTAGGAGGCCGTACGTAGAAGCTATAGCTTACCAGGTACCCAGGACTAGTAAGGTAGGATTGATCCATTTAGTCTACGGCCAAACAACGTCACTACCTACAATAAAACAAATTCTAGATAAATATTATAGTCTTTTAACTAAGTTAAATATATATAAACTTACCAATAATTGCATGAAGCCCCTTGATTCAATCAAATTTAGCTGTGAGCCAAAAGTGTCGACACTAGCGGTAGTTTTATCTATCTCCCTTTTTATCTCTTATAATTTGTATAATATTGTTGCCTTTATAACAGGAGATAGATGGTTATAATTATCCCTTTGATTTACTCTGTACATATCTATTGGACGATTGATTACTAAAAGAATAAACCTAATCAATCAAGAAATATTATTTTATTATTTAATGTTTATTTACCAAGCCTTTTCTTCCCTGAAATAAAAGGTAGAACCCACGATAGCCGCATTAAGGCGAAACCTTTTGCAGCTAACAATATATATATATTTCCCTTTTAAGAAAAATTGGAAATGATGATGATAATAATAATAATAATAATCATTTATTATCCAACAGAAAATCCATTTACACAACAATATTAATAGAAGTAGCAACTATGATAAAAAATAAAGTATGAAACGTGGAAGAAAAGAGTTTTTTAAAAAACAAAATATTTTGGCAAAATTGGCAACACTAGAAAAATGTGAATACATAATCGACAATAACCCCTTTAGAAATTAAGAAATGTATCCCCACATCTCCAAAGTGAAAACAAAGAAAAATTGAAAAAGGAATAAAGAAGAAAAATTAGTGCATCGACAACGGATCGAACCTGGAGACTGCGACTTGAGCCGTGGGCGCCTCCCCAATTGCACCACCAAGACACATAACTCAGATACTCGAATTTATCAGATTCCGACTCTCGCCGATACACTTACATTTTCTTCCTTCATCTCCAGCTCTCTGAATTCTCCTTAGAACCACCCTTGCAACATCGTATAGAAGAGCGCCACGCCCATCTTGTACTTAAATAGACACTTAAATTTTTAATTCGTTTGCCAGTTTTGTTTGTGTTTGGGTCGCCGTAAACGTGAAATGAAAAAGAAAGGTGAGAAAATCGGTTTAGATCTAAAAAATGCAATTTTAGGAAATGTGAAAATATATTCCCCAATTCCGCTGCAAAATTAAGAAACATTTACATTTTATAAAAGCTGAAAGAATGTTTGCGAAACAAAATTTATAAAACAGCAAATGAATAAAGTATATTAAAATTGTTTGACGATGTGAAAACAATCAAATATTTATAACTATAGTTCTTCCATTATCAATTGCAGATCATAAAAACTCGTTCGGAACCTTTACCGACAATTTTGTTTGATCTACCATAGGCGTAGATACCTACCTCATTTTATAAATTTATTTTATTAATACTTTTAATAATTATATATCATATGCAAGAAAGTAGGTATTCGTTGAAAGGAAATCGAATAATTATAAATTGGACGTTATTATACGCTTTTATTTAGACAGATGCACTTAATTGTAATCTTACTTGGACTTTAAAAAAATCATTATAGCTCGTTAACTTGCTACAACTGAATATTAAATTATAAAACGTAAAAAAGTGAGTAAAGTGTACCTGCCTGTAAGGGCGTTTGGTTTAAACAGGGTACCAGACGTGAACTGAACCCTTTTTGTACACCATTTGTTCTTTTTCTGGAAAACGAAATTTCAAAGAAAAAACCATAAAGGAAAATAAATTCTTTGCAAATAAAACAAAAGAAAAAAAAACAATTCAATTCTAAAGTATCTTTATAAATAATCATGGCAGTCTGAATCCTCTGAACTAGAGTCATCATTTGGTTGAATTATGATGGGTTGTAAAGAGGGTAATACTACATACTCATCTTCTTCTTTGATAACATGTTCAACACAGTTTTTCCAAAGCTCTTGGCGGTCTGCTGCTAGAACTTTCTTTACGAGTTCTACAACTTTTTTACTCAGTTCTGGAGACTGATTACATTTTCGTAATTATGATTTTAAGTTTGCCAATATTAACTCTATAGGGTTAAATATGCAATAGTAAGGAGGTAGTCTGAGAAGAGTTTGCACAGCTTGTCAATATAATACATTTTTTCTAACTTTATACCTTTAATAACAGTAAGCAATTCTTTGTTTGTCCTTTTTTACTATCACTGGCAGGAATAGGAATATTTTTTCAGACATAGAAGCTAAAATTTGAGCTTTTTTACTGCTACTATTTGGTATTTTAAGGAGTTGCCGTAAGTGGTAAGATGCGTTGTTCATAACGATTACTGACTGTGGTGGAATGTAAGGTAAAAGCTGTTCATTAAACCGTTTTTCAAATAATTCTGCTGTCATATCTTCATGATAATCAGCTGCACAGTTTTTAATTTGTTTAGCAGATAATAATAAAGCATTAGGCACGAAACCGTCTTTGCTTCCAGCGTGTACTATTATAATGCGTTTCCCTTTAGAACATGGCCCATTCAAACAGCAATTTTTACTACTGCCAACCCAACCGAAATTTACTACATCGTGACTGTCAAACCATGTTTCATCTAGATAAATTATGTGTCTATTAGAACTTCTGTAGCCTTTTATCTGACGCAAATAATCTTTTCGCCATTGAACTATCCTTGACGATTCGGTGATTGCCATCTGTTTATTCAATTTTTTGTGTTTAAAACCACATGCTGACAAAACTTGACGCAATGTTTCCAAACTGGTATAAGTGTATCCTGGAAAATCTGCCACCTTCTGCTGTATTACTTCCAATGTCGGAACCCTGTTCTCCTTATATAAACTATAAATTGTCCTTCGTATAAAATCTTGGGTAGCTCTGTAAACTGATTTCAGTTTTTCTTTACATGTTTTTCGGTTTTATGAATAATCCACAGCAACCCCTTTTGTGACTACCGGATAAACGGAAAATTTATTTACTTTAGTTAATTCAGCAAGGTGTTTGCTTTAGAAATGTGTAAGTTTCGTCAGTCCCTCGTTTATGGACCATCCTGTATATTTAATAATATTTAATAAATACCGTCATAAAACTTTTATATTAAAAGTTTCTTCGTATTTCCAATAAAACAGCTATCGATTAATTACGCACTATGTGTTATTGGTTATCATGTTGGTATCGTTGGATAGATAAATTTATAAGATATTTTATGCTAAAATAATATACAAGGTGTTGCGTTTGAAAAATTGAATAAATTGAACTTAAAATTAGCCATATTTAAAATATATTTCAAAATAATCCAGTTTTATCACCACTACTCGTTAGATTAGTGTGTAAAACTTGTCCAAATTATGACAATATAATAAAAAAGTTAATTGCTTGGCAACCCTGTAATATTTTAAAAATGTAGGATTGAATACAGTATACCAAAGTCTAATTTATTTTATAGTTTATTTATTTAAAATACACTATTTACAATTTATTTAAGACGTACTATTTAATTTATATAATACTTAGACACTAACTAACAATTCTAATTTATTTATTACACTTTAACTTTTCATTACAATGGTCTCAACTAAAACTAAACTGTGCGCCGATACGTCGGCTATTTATATTAGTCCAACTCTGCTACTAGAAGACACCAGAGGCTCTCGAACATTCCATTTCTATGACTAAACGGCACTCTCCGCCCGTTCTAGTCGTTTCTAGTGCGTCAGCGGCAGGCATTCCTGAACGTTCCGTCGCCTCGAGCACGAGTCGGTGGCCATCTGAAGATCTACACAGGGTAGGCTTTAGGAATTTCATGACAATAAGATACAGGGTGTTCAATTTAACAAATATACAATTTTGTTTGCTAGGCAAAAGCGCAACTCCCTGTTTAACCAAAAATATTTTTTAAATACTTATTTTTAAATTCATATAACTTTCATTCAAAACACAAATTGAAATATTGAAAACTTACGCACTTATGGGTAGAGCCGGCCCTAGACATTATGGCGCTCCAGGCAAAACCTTTGCGCCACCCCTCTACCCCCCCCCCCCTCCCCGTTTTTCTAAGTAAATCTTATGCGACCATATCAGAAAGTCAAGAAAACATTGAAAAAAGAAAATAAAAAAAACGTTTTATTAAAAACTCAATATATCTGAAGATAAGCAATTTAGCACTTAAGGCAAAATAACAAAAATTAAAATGTAGTAATGCTAACTAAACTAATATCCTATAATATAAATAAATTCTAACTAACCAAAGTAATTAAAATGCCTTTTTTCTAACTTTTTTTTCGGCAAACTCACGAACTAGTGATTTCAAGTCTAATTTGTCACTAATTTGGTGTTCTATCCATTGAGACGATTTTGTGTCTGCATCGTTCTGAGATAATTTTTTATTATTTTTAGTTTTAAAAAGCATCTTTCCCCTGAAGCCACAGTGACTGGCAATTTAAGTAGAATTCTTAACGCTATGCTGAGGTTTGGTGCGAATTTAAGTGTAACGATAAACTTGAGAACTTCAACAGGGGTTTCCTTTTTTGTTAATAATGACGAAACAATGCTTATTTCATCGGCTAGTTCCAGGGCGTTAAGATCGCTTGAATTTCCATCAGTTAAAACGACTTCCAAATCTTTGCAATGAGCCAGTAGCTCATTTCTGGGCATGTCTTTTAGACCAAAAATATTATACAAAAAGCTGAAATAATTACTGTATTACGCAAATTATATCTGTTTTCCAAGGCAGTTATTGCTTGATCTATAGTGTGAAAAAAAATTCTATTTTATATTTTTGTTTGAGGTGTTGAACGGGTTCATCCGGGCCATCATACAAAAACGTTCTCCTTTTGCTTCTGACACGATGACGTGCTGTGGTGGTTTCGAAATTAGCTTCCACGTCAATCTCTGAAGCAAGCTCGGGCTTCTAAAATGATGCTTTCAAAAACTTCATCTGATCTCAGGTTTTCAAAGAAGAGTTTGCAGTTGCTAAGCATATCAATAGCTTGTGACATATTAAAATTTACAGTTTGCAAAAGTTTGCTGAAGGGGTTAATATGACTCAAAATTTTGTACCAGATCACAACAGAGCATATAAATTTGAACTGCTTCAAATTATTTATTAATCCGCTAGCCTCGTCTCTGATCATATTATCGATTTCTGAATCTTCATATTGCTACACAAAGCATCGTGAATTGGACCAATTTGAAACCGCAGAGCTTTTAATGAGTCGACTCGACTTTCCCATCGCGTATCACTCAATGGTTTTAGGGTGTAAGTATCAATATATTTCAGCAATATTACCCAACGAAAAGAAGAGGACGAAAAAATGTATATAACTTGTGAACAATATTGAAGAAGTTGGCTGCCTCAAACGAGGATTTTGTCATATCATTTACAACCAAATTTAGCGAATGGCTGCTGCATGGAACATAAAATGCTCTGGGCATTATATTTCTGATTCTTGTTTTTACTCCAGATTTTTCTCCTTTCATATTGGAACCATTGTCATACCCTCGACCGCGCATGTTTTCTACTTGAAGCCTATTTTTCTCTAGCTCTTCTAGTAAAACCTCCGACAACTTCTTAGCTGTTGATCTCTCAATGGGTAGAAAACCCAAAAAATGTTCATTGATATTAACTTAAATTTCAGACTTTGATTCCTGTAAGGAGAGAAATCTTACCACAAATGTCATCTGTTCTACTTTACTTGCATCCGAAGTACAGTCAAGAATCACGGAATAATACTTGGCCTTTTGAACTTGCTCAATGATGTGGTTCTTTATGGTGTCATGCAATAATTCAATTATTTCATTTTGTATAGTTTTCCCTAGTTATGTAGCTTTGATTTCTTCTTTATTGAGGACTCTGGGAACATGTTCCTCCATTTTTGGATCAAACTCAGCCAATAACTGAATTAACTTCAAAAAGTTTCCATTATTGTGTTCATACAGTTTATCGCTTGTTCCTCGAAAAGCTAGAAAGCTCTCACCTAGCATTTTAACGACTAATATAATGCGTAAAAGAACTTCAGACCAGTGATTTATCTTAGAATCAATGAGTCTCTGAGAAACTGCATCTATGCATACATGGAAAACAGTATAAAGCGTTTTGAAATACGGAATATACCATCCATTCTCTTAAAACCTCTTCTCCTTTTCTAAGCCTTTTCTTGTAATGTAATGGTGAGAATCTTCTATGCTGATCATCAAGAGGAAAATTAAAATTATACAAAGATGCGGCTGGACCACGTTTAACCAAAAAAACTCTATCTGCTGCACGCATGATTTCGGGCCATAATCCTGGGTCAGAAGAGATACTTTGGACGGTAGCCTTTTGTAAATGTTTCCCTGAGGTCTGCCCAACTTGTGAATTTTGATTTTTGGAACTTCACGAAACTGCATCACTACTCGCCAAACTCGTTTGAGATGACTTACCCAGCTCAGTAATGCTGACGGTTGCGTCCAAAGGGGAGTATATATCTGGAAAGTCAGTATCTAAGTGCTGGGCGTTGTTCAAATGTTGGTCGGTTGTGGGAGTGTTGAAACTGGGTTACCGGCACAGAATCCCCGGCGACAAAAGCTCCGCCGACAAAATCCCCGGAAACTAAAATCCCGGCGACAAAATCCCCGGAAACTAAAATCCCCGGCGAGAAAATCCCCTGAAACAAAAATCCCTTGAATAAAAATATATCCCGGTAAAAAACCCCTTGGATACAAAAAAATAATTGCTTAAAATACCATAAACTGGCACAACTCAGAAATTTTATTCTAACAAACTCATAATTCCAATATCGAACATAAATACAAATTTATGAATAATTATCTTAATAACAAAGCTAAAAATCTTATTTCGATAATTAACACAAACAATATGTACACATTACAATAAGAAATATTATAATCGCAAATTTTGCGCAGCGCCATGGAGGAACAATAACTTGTTGCAATCAAAAAAAAAAATTTTCTTTTCCTACTTACAGTTTCACCTGCGAGCATTATTTATGCTATGTATATTTTCTATTTTCGTTGATATACGACATATAACAGTTGAAAAATACACGAGAATATTATTACATCAAGAATAATATCTAGCGCGGCTAATCGTGAAAATTGTTTTGTGAAAGGCTGAGTATATCGGGCATAAGCATGCTTTATCATGTTTTGAAACTTAATGGAATAATATTTTTCGATTTTTTTGCATTGTTTTTTAGCAGTGGTATTTTGTGACGTCGGGGATTTTATCCCCGGGGATGTTGCCACCGGGGATTCTTGTTTCCGGGGGTTTGGTCGTCGGGAATTTTGTCCCCGGGGATTTTGTCCCGGGGATTTGGTCGCGGGGATTTGGTCCCGGGATTTGGTCGCCGGGGTTTTTGGCTGGCACCCGTTGAAACTACCTTCTTTCAAGAAGTTCTGCAGCGCATCTGCCTCTTTTTGAAGCTGTGTTTGCTTGTTCAATCTCCGCTTTTTAAATTCGCTTCCAGAGGGTTTTCTCTTAGCATCGGACATTTTGGTTTCTGGAACAAATTAATTAAAATAAAAGATAATACTGATATCAAAATAAGCCATGATTTGATTTAAATTATAATTTCTGAAATCCCCCCTTGTGCGCCACTGGCTTAAAAAAATGTATTTCATTCAACTTCACACTCAATTACCTTTCATTTGATACCACACAAGCCATTTTTTGATATAAACTCTAATTTTTGAAATCCTCCCTCGTGTTGCCACTGGCTTAAAAAAATAAAATGCATTTTATTCAACTCCAGACTCAATTTCCTTTCATTTGATACCACACAAGCCATTTTTTGATGTAAACTCTAATTTTTGAAATCCCCCCTTTGTGCGCCACTGACTTAAAAAAATAAAATAAATTTTATTCAACTGCAGGTTCAATCAACTTTCATTTGATACCACACAAGCCATTTTTTGATGTAGACTCTAATTTTTGAAATCCTCCCTGTGCGACTATCGCTTAAAAAAATAAAATAAATTTTATTCAACTGCAGGTTAGGGGGCGTCCATTAATTACGTGAGGTGTTCAAGGGGGGGAGGGGATAAAACTAAATCTTTCTAAATCTCACTTGTGGGGGGGGGGGGGGGGGGTTTCGTAAATCTCACGTAATTTTTTTCTAGTAGAAAACGGTGTAAAATTGCGTGAAAGTAAAGTTAAATTATAGTAAAAGTATTTCTAGAATAAAATATGGAAAAATCTTATAATTATGTTTATTTATTTTTATTAATTTCCATTTAAGTATTTTTCATTTAATTTTATTAATTTGATTTTAAATAATTGCAACACTCTCAAACACTAGTCTTTGCTAGTCTTATATAAAAGTAATGGAACATATTGTGTTTTTGTTTTTTTTTAATAATCCAACACATTTACACCCAAAACACGAATTTTGAAAAATCTCACGCGAGATTAGGGAAGGGGGGGAGGGAGTTAAGGAAAATCTTACCAAATCTCGCCAGGGGGGGAGGGGGAGTCAAAAAATCCTCAAAAATACCTCACGTAATTAATGGACGCCCCCTTAAATCAACTTTCATTTGATACCACACAAACCATTTTTTGATGTAAACTCTAATTTATGAAATCCTCCCCTTGTGTGCCACTGGCATAAAAAAATAAAAATTTTGAAATCTACCCCCACCTTTTTTTGGGCTTATGTCTGATGGATTTTTTTAGTTTTTAAAAACGAAAACAAAAATTAAAACACTTACCTTCACAGAAGCCAAACGCACTGGACAATTTGCACAAGCACTTTTTTAAAGCTTTTTTGCACTAACAATTTAAACAAACTATTTTATTTCGCACCAGCCGAAGTCTAGTGGCAAATAATGCATTGTTTTAAGTCTACTTCCTTTTTATATGCAGTTAAAAAGGGCTGTTAGATCTTGTTTCGCTTGGTTTCAAAATTGTTGTTTCCTGTACAGTCGTGTTGCCACGGGCCGAAAAACTTGTCAATTCTTGAAAGGCGGTGGTTGAGTGATTTTGCCTTAATGTTTAAATATATTATATTATTTGAAATATGTTCTTAGAAATAAAAATGATAAATTCCGCCTGACGCCTCTTACAGCCGTATGCATAGTCGATCGCCAGCGACTCGCCAAAGATTCATTTTGGCGTATCGCCAGCGATTCGCTGGCGATCCGCCGGCGAATGCCCAAAAAGCTGGCGACTCGCCGGAGATTGTCACCGGAATGTCATTTCACACAAGTTTTCATGTTCTTTTATAGGGAAAAATTTGATATTCGTTCATTATTTTTTGAGTTTTAAGAAATAAATCATGAATAAAATGCGAGAGATACCGGTGATAATCCCTATAAAAACAGCAAGATCTGTATACCCATTTATAAATCGTAATGTTAGTACCCGTACCGCCATCTATGTGTCAGCTTCATATAGGAGCTTTTACATCACAGTTATCTGTAGTTTGTAGCCACTTAGTATCAAAAAGCATACCCAGATGTCACAAGGAGTAACTAAGCAAAAGTCGGATGCGCAACGTTCAGGGTCTCTCTCAAAATCATTATCAATATTTTGGTCAACCTTCGACTATATTGTATTTTACATTATAATATTTTTAATGCTAATAAAAAGTTGCAACAAGGTGTTTCACTGAACGTTGTATAAATATAAATAATAGGTCAGTCCAATGCTAATATTTGTTTAAAGTTGAAAAATACCACCACCACATGGAGGCTATTCAATTCAAAGTAGATGGCGATGTGTTACAAAGTTAAACGCTGCCATTTTTATTCCATTATGTGTACCTATTTTGTGCATTTGATTTCGTTGCAAGTTGCAATATTTATGGTGTGCTTCTGTTGTTTTTTAGGAACTAGGAATTAAACGTTTCAAAATAGATGTAAGTTTCAGTTTTTGCGATCAGGATATACCTACACTGTAATGTATGCCTTATACACTAGGTACTAAATAAAACAACACCTTGTTGTTTGCTTTTATTGTCTAATATTCTGAATAACACAGATTTTTGGTAATAGCGTTGTATGAAGAAATATAGTAGGGTAACCTTATGGACTTATCATTGGAGGACGATGGACATAGAATGTAGATGGCGATACTGTACTTATGTCCAAGTCAGGTCTTTAGGTCATGTCTGTGCTTGAGTATGAATTATAATTTAAAATCTTCTTTTTCATTTCTACTTGTCTTCGGTAATGTATTTTTATAGTTACAATTTACTATTTCAAATTATTACAAAAGCACAGGATACAGGGTATTTGAAGGTCACATAAAATGCGAAAATAATCGATATAATAAAATAAACCAGTTTTTGTTTGAAAAAGATTGAATTAGTTGAGATTGGGTGGAATTTTACTAAAATAGGGAACCGAGTAGGGAACATTTTTTTCTATATTGTGGTTGGATTTTGGATATATCGCTGATGGTTAATTAAACTTGAGTTGTACGCTGTTAATTTATATTCACTTTTATTTAATGGTATCATCAAATTAAGAATAGGACATGAACAACTGAATATTATTGTTCAAAATGAGACGAATAGACGAAAATAAAAAATGTTTGGATAAAATGTTCTGAAATACAGGATGTTAAGTTGAAAATTAAAAAAGTAATAATGGGTAAATATATAGGTAGTTATAATTTTATTCAATATAATTTTACTAAAATCGGCACTGACAAAATTTAACTAACAGATTTTTTTGCTGTTAGGTAAACTTATAACATAATACCAAACACGTTTAGTGAAATTATACTAAGTAATAAAAACATGTAAGCCACTAATTTTCAGTTTTCAACTTTTGACACCATTTGAAAACGAATCGAGTACCAATTTATGGTAGGCACATTTAGGAGTATTATTTTCGAAAGGCAAAATTAAAAATTTTTCATTGTTTTTTTTTGTACATGGAAATACTTTGCTGCATGTCTGCTGCATGTCCTACAATGATGAAGCTCTCAACAAAGGCGTCTTAAAAAATAAATTATAGAAAATGCGAATGTTACATATTTGATTAGATAATTAACATTGACATAAACTTTCATTGCTCAGGACGTTAAGTGCTCAACTTTGGGTTTCGTAAAGATCAGTTACTGACTACTACTATTTTTTTCTGAACTGTTATCAAAATACTACAAAATTTAGCAGAAAGATTGCATTAATTATATTTTTCATATTTTTTCCAAAATAAGAAAGAATTTTTTTATATGTAATTGAATCTGGGTTGGGAAATCCAAACTTGAATGCTTAACGACTTAAGTCTTGAAGGCACTTATATCAAGTTAATTATCTAATCAAATATGTGACGTGGCGTTTTAAAATACCATCATTGTGCGCTCCACTGCGTGTCCATCTTCTACAAGAGAAAAAAGGAGGAAACATTTGTAAAGTTGCCTTGTACAAATGTGTACCAAAAGAGGGCAACTGGCTCTCGTAAGCCTTTTTCGTTTAAACGTCTCATTATTTTAACACTAAGCGCCAGCATGGGAAATATATGTTAAAGTTAGTTTTAAGAACTTTTAACATTCAAATAAACAAAAACAATTTATAAATCTATTATTAAAATCCGTGTTGGAACAAAACATAAAATTGTTGAATTTGAAAGATAATATTCTAAAAATGGAAAGGATTTCAGTCGAGAGCCTATTGGATTGAATATTCAGTTTAAAATCGCTTTTCCGGCCTATAAATCTTCAATTGTTTCAAAACGAATAAAATAAAGTAGTTCTGTCTAAAACTAAAATAAATTTGCTATCTCGAAGTCCACATCAATTATTTCCAAACTTTTCTTTAACGTCTTAGTTGTAAGTTTTATATTACATTTTCTTTAATTTGCTATTTCTGTGGAATCATTAATTTTCACTTGCATTATTGTTCTTCTAAAAAAGCGAAATGTGACTCACGTTTTGCTTGATTGGCTTTAATTTTTGAGATAATCAACCAGTCAAAATAAAAAAAAATTCAAAAAATAATAAGACATTAATTTATTTATTTAATCAGTTTTGTCTGAGCTAACTGAAAGGCTCTATTCTATAAACAATGAAAAAGAGTGATTGTTGTTTTGAACTACTTAAAACATTTTCACTCGAACGGCGTGCGTGATTCAATTTAAAAATACTTTCCAGAATAAAACCACGTGTTACAGTTTTGACTTCATTTATTACTAAACAGCCAAGTCATATACAAAAACGTTAATCCAAAATCTAAATTAAAAGTAATAACAAATAGCCTATCTACCAAACATATAAACAGAATGGGCGGATTTTGTTCATACTTAACATTATACTCGCGCACTGACACTTAACCTGGATTAAATATAACTGTAAATACAAATATTTTACAAACAAATATACTTTTCCAAACAGTGATAAATTATATAAAAAAAATGTTTTTTTATAAGATTTTCTTTTATGTTCAAAGTTAGGACTTTATAATTATTGTGTCGTTCATAGAATTCTGTACTAAATAAGAGCACTGATTTTGGAAATAAATTTTAACCATTTTGGCAAGTTGCTGAACCTTGTAACATTGCATAATGAAATATAAAGAGTAACTGAATATGTCTGCCACAGATAGACCACTTGTAGGTCTATTGATTTCGTCTTGAGCTATTCCTAAAGAGTGGAGCTATTGAAAACTTCCTTTCAAGGTGATTTATTTCAACACTCAGAGCCAGCCGAGAGAACATTTTTTTCTTATATTCATGATCAACAGCCAAGATACATTTGAAAGTCGCTAATATATCCCTGTGACTATTTTTTTTAATTTGTTTTCCAGTGTTGATTGATTTTTCCCTGATTAGTGTGATTTTCTTGTTCCTTAACTCAATATCTTGCAAACTGTTGATAGCTTTGATGAAATTTTGTAGCAAAGCTTGTTCAAATTTTGAAAACTATAAAAATATTTAGCTATTTTTATGGTTATAAACTTTTCCAACACTTAGTCCAATTAGAGGTACTTAGATTACATGCAACATTTTTAGAAGCTTATTCCTTTTTTGTTTTCTACTTGGAACTTTTCAATTTATTTAAAACATTGGACATTGTTATAAGTTGTTATTAGGTATTCTTTGTTATTGTTTATATATTTTGACATAACCGCACATAACCAAAATATTGACCAAAGTCCTTAACCACTTTTTATCACCTTAATCCAAAAATTTTATTCGTACGGTTTTGTCAACTGGAATAAATTTTCATTATTATGTTTAATTTTTCATGTCTTTTATCATAAATTGTTATTTTTAAATAAATAAAGATGTTTTTAACTATAATAGGTAGGTGATAGAGGCCATGTGCCTGAACGAAAAGAAGACGTAGATGGCGTATCTGCATAGCATTAAAAATTGACTACTTCATTAAATCGTCACTAGATGCCGCTCGAGATTGCATCCAACACTTTTTACTGTTGCATTATCCTACTATATTATCTTCATACAACGGTAATAGTTATAACACGAGACAAAACTCAAGAATACTCAAGATACAATACTCGTGACGGCATCTATGTATAATCTATAATCCTATGGTGTCACAGACTACAGATGTCTGTGACAGGAGAAACACTTATATAAAGCTGAAACATAGATGGCGTTACGGGTACTAACATTACCATTTTATAAATGGGTATACAGATTTCACATCCCTCCACGCTAAGATGAGAAAAATAAGAAAAACATGTAAATAATATTATAAGTCTAGGCGATCAGGAGGCTTAATCTGTCTACGCAATCTTTCCCTAATATTAGGAGAATTGACAATTGGTTCTGATACAATAGATTGGGTTTCACCGTTACATTTATCATTTTCCTTACTTAAACTAACACTTTTTTTATTTTCACCAATACTTTCACTTTCGGAATTATTAGATGCTTCTTGCTCACTGACACTAGAAATATTATTGTCTACATTAATTTTATTTTCAGGATATTGTATGGAAGAAGTAAAATTGCTATTAACTTCACACAATGAATTATAAAACTGACCAACCTTGATAATTTGATCTAAGTGCCTCTTCCAGACAAGTTCCTGGTTATCCATAGGTGAACATAAATAATGTTGTAAGTCCAATTTTTCTGTAATCACAGATTTCGAACATGTTGGTTTAGTAGTGCCATAATTTTTAGCATAAACTATCTCCCCAATCTCAAATTCCAAATTTCTGTTTCCCCGATGAAATTTAATCTGCCTTTCTCTGGCTTTGAGAATATCAGGAGTGGTTAGAAATTTCAATCTTGTTTTAACTTATCTGGAAAACATTAATTTGGAAGGCGTTTGCCCAGTTACACAGTGAGGTGTATTACGATAAGAAAAAAGATATTTACTTATGAGTGTGGTGATATTTTGTGATTTCTCTTTACCACTCAACATTTTATTTAATGCAGATTTAATTGACTTAACTGAATTCTCAGCTGCTCCATTAGTCGAAGGGTGGTAGGGAGTAGACGTTAAATGAATTATTCCATTATTTTTACAAAATGTTTGGAATTCCTCAGAGACAAATTGGGGACCATTATCTGATATAATGGTATTAGGTAATCCGAACCTTGCAAAACAGTCTCTCAGTTTGTCTATGGTACTAAATGAATCTGTACTCGACATGATATATACCTCTGGCCACTTAGAATAAGCATCAGTAATTATCAAGTAAGTTTTCCCATGAAACGGACCTAGAAAATCTATATGAATTTTATCAAAAGCATATTTACCTTCATTGAATTTAATTAAAGACGCCTTAGAAGGCGTTACCGAATTTATCTTACATGAGTCACAACCTGCCGTGCTAATGATTTCATTTTCACAATCCCATTGTGGGCCCCATGTAGTTCCTCTAACATTTGATTCTGATATTTCGGCGGTATTACTACCCGGTAACCCCACATTAATAACTCATTATCAATGCTTAATTCCAGCGCTCTCCTGGAATATGGTTTTAAATTCTCGTTTACTTCCCCTGGCCAACCGTCACGAACGTACCTAAAAACCGTGCTTAAAATGACATCACCTCGAATTTCCCTTTTAATGTCTGCTGAATTAACGGGAACTTTATCCTCAACTAAAAAATGAAAATAATCAAAACCATCATCTGAATGATCCTCACATTTAAGAGGAATTCGCGAGAGTCCGTCTGCCCCATTATTTTCTGACCCCTTAATATGTTTAAAACTATAGTCAAAACCACTTAAAAATAAGCCCATCTCTCTAGCCTTCCCGCCGCCATTTGTGGGATACCCTTATTCTCGCCAAATAGGGCTAATAAAGGTTTATGATCTGAACATAAGATAAAATGATTTCCCATTAAGTACTGGTGAAATTTAGATACCCCCCAATATATTGCTAAAGCCTCTTTATGTATCACCGAATACTTTATTTCATGTTTATTTAATACTCGAGATCCAAAACTAATCGGCTTCTCGCTCCCATCAGGATATACCTACATGCATTAAAACAGCGCCAAGTCCGACATTCGACGCGTCACAAATCAATTTTAATTTTAAATCAGGGTTGTAATGAGCCAAACTTAATTCTGAACAAATTGCTCTTTTTGAATCTATGAAAGCTTTTTCACTCAGGTGACCAGTTAAAAGTAACACACTACGTAAAAGTTTATACAAGGGTTCAAGAATCGAAGCTAGATTTGCCACAAACCGTCCATAGTAATTAATCATACCAGCATAGGCTTTCATTTCAGAAACATTTTTAGGTTGGGGACATTCCATAATCGCCTTGATCTTTTCTGGGTCCTTATGTAAACCGTCTTTATTTATGATGTGCCCCAAATATTTAATTTCTGGTTCAAAAAAACGACTCTTTTTTAAATTTAACTTAAATCCCGCCTTGGAAAGTTTATCAAAGACTGTTTGTAAATTTTTTAAATATTCTTCACGGTTCTGGCCTGTTACTACTATGTCATCTAGAAAATTAATTACTCCTGAAACCCCTAAAAGAACTTTTTCTACTATTTTTTGAAATATACTACATGCGGGTTTTGTACCATAAGGCAAACGATTTGGTTGGTAAATCCCCCTATGTGTGCTCCAAGACAAAAGTTTCTTTGTTTCATCCGTTAATTCTAACTGATTGTATGCATTGGAAAAGTCTAATTTAGTATATTTCTCTCCCCCCTGTAAAGCAGCAAACAATTCCTCTATTCGTGGGAGTGGATGTTTGACATCCTGCAAAAATTTATTAACTGTGACTTTATAGTCCGCACAAACACGTATTCTACCGTCCCCTTTGACCACAGGAACTAATGGAGTAGCCCACTGCGAATTTTCCACATGTTCAATAACACCTGTATTCTCAAGCTCATCGAGTTCCTTATCGATCGCATTCTTAAAAGAAAATGGTACTGGTCTGGGTTTACAAAAAATTGGTTTACAATTAGACTCAATATGAAGTTTAATTTTTTCAAATTCAGAATATCCCAATTCACCATTAAATAAATGTTCATATTTTTTTAATAAATAATCTAAATCAGGATCTACATGCAAACTATTAATTTTAATTGGTTTCTCTATTTTAAATTTAAAAATGTTCATCAAGTCTCTACCAATTAAAGGTGTAGAACCATTTTTTATTACAATGAGCCGACAATTCTCAGCTGTCACATTATTATACCTAATTGAAACATAAATTTCTCCTGCTGGAGTTGTAATATTCCCATCGTATGTTCTGAGCCTAACCTTACTAATATTAAGCAAACAATTTTTAAATTTTTCTAAATACACAATTTCGGGTATTACTGAAATACCTGCCCCTGAATCCAACTCCATGAGTAAAGATACTTTATTCACAATCATTTCAATCTTTAAAGGTTTGCCATAGTGATTAGCATTAACAAAAAACATGTCTACAAAATCAAAATTTTGAACTTCCTCATCTCCTTGATGTTCCTCTGGTTCGACAAAATTATTTCTATCTCTCCTACTACTACTACATACCTTCGCTAAGTGTCCAACCTTACTGCAAATCTTACACTTGTATGACTTGAATTTGCAGTTTTTGAAGTCATGAAAACCCTCTCCGCAGCTGTTGCACCTTGCACCCTGCTTACTTTTACCATCACCAAATTTTTGACTCGTACCAGGCTCCCTGTTCCACTTCCTAGTTAATTTCAGTGAATTTTGAGAACTTGATAATGTGCTATATCCGTTGATCTCACTAACGATGCCTCTTTTTTTAGAGCTGTTTCTACCATAATTTGTAACGTCACTGTATGTTCTTCTTCACAGACTCTATCTAAAATAGGCCCCCTTCTTAGGCCCGACACAAATTTATCCCGTAGGATGTCATTAAGGCTATTGCCAAACTTGCACTCGATTGCCTTATTTTTTATGCGAACATAAAATCTTTTATTTGTTCGTTTTCGAACTGCCGTAGTTCGTAGAATTCTACTCTCTCCTTAAAAACAGATATCTTTTTTGTAAATTGACTTCGTAAAATCGTACATAATTCTTCATATGATTCGTTTTTAGGTAACTGTGGGTCGCATAGACCTTTTAAAATTTCATAAGCCTGATCACCTACCGCTGTTATTAAGACTGCTACTTTCCTATTGTCCTCCACATAATTAGCCAAAAATACTGTTCCATACGCTCTTCGTAAGTAGACCACTCTGTTCCCATTTTATATTCTGGAAGATGTCCAATTTGACCTCGTAAAATGTTTAGCTGAAGTGGAGTCGTTTCCTCCTCGTTGTCGTTAGGACGAGGAGCCATTTTGTTTTAACGGTGTGGTGGCCGATGTTTAATTAAAAAAATGTTACCTTTCCGGGTTCGTCTCCAATCGTCGCCAATTGTAATGTATGCCTTATACACTACTAAATAAAACAACACCTTGTTGTTTGCTTTTATTGTCTAATATTCTGAATAACACAGTTTTTTGGTAATAGTTATAACACGAGACAAAACTCAAGAATACTTAAGATACAATACTGAATACAGACTGACAATGTGATGCGTGACACTCAGGGTTGCCAACCGGTCTTTACCGATTTACTCTCAAAAACTTTTCCGGATTACTAACAATGGCCGTGTTCATCGTCGTCAAACATGTTGTAACGCTGAGTAAGCGGTGACGATGAACTGTCAACCGCTGCAGCGCTTTTGAAGAAGCATAAAAGCGAAAATAAACTCGCTTGTTTGCTTTAAAAGCATAAAATTGACCTTGAACCCCTGTCAAATCCGTCTTTTGGCATTTTGTTAGGTTATGTGTTTGTTTATTTATTTATATTTTTAAGGTTTTATACCCTAATAGAGTTGATTAGTTAAGTTGTATTTTAATATAATATTGTATTTATGGAGGTACCTGTTTGAAGAAAATAAAATTAATTCCAGACGTAGATACATACACGTATGCTTAAATTATTTCATTTGGACATTAATGGGATTCCACCAGTAAGGAATATGGATAATATAACATACCTACATATTATATAGTTTTAGCACAGAGTTATTCAAATCAGACGAGTTTTGTTATTAAAACTGCACCGATGTTTTTTGTTTTCATGTAATGTATATAGGGCATTAAAAAATAAATAATAAAAGTATGACATTTTATTTACAAAATAAATTAAATATAAGCAATTATATTAAAAAGGGTCCACCTTGGTTTGTTGAACCTATAAAAAAATACCTCATTACTGTATACATTTCAAATAATTTTTGCTAATAAGTCGCTCTACCTATATGACAACATTAAATTTGTATATTTATTAATTTCCAATACAAAATATATCATTCCTATAAAAGAATTACTGTATGTAGTTTGTCGACAAGGTATGTATAACTATAATACTAGACAAATTTTATTAATTCAGACTCAAGGAATATTAGCAATGACCAAAAATGTATAACACCTAAGTACCTACATAAAAAATACTTTGTAAAAAAATAAGTAAAGCATTAGATAGGGATTATTTTAACAATTTTCGGTTTTTGTAATAAAGCGTTATCATTTCTTACCTCACAGCAAGAAGCCTGTAAATTTTAAAAGGCATAACAGCAATTTTTCATTATTTTTAATGTAGAATAACAACAGTAAGATTGTAGTAAAAATAAAACAATAATATAATAAAAAAATGTATTAAAAATAAGTGAAATAACATAATTTTATGTTTATTTATTAAAAATTAGAAAAGCGAAATAAAACTTGTTTAGTGGGCTGATTTTCTATATTTTAGTTTTTAAATGGGAGTGGAACTGTTGACGTGTCTTGTTTATGTTATGCTTGGCTTTCAATACTGATACTTCAAATTAAGTAAGTTTTTTCACTAGCGCATATTTATATGAGATACCACTCTTTTTTGAAAAATGTTTTGAAGCAGATCACGTTTTCTTTTAAAGCGGGACATTCTTGCATTCTTTGGGGACAATGGTACACATAACTTGAAAGTGGGGTTGTCTTGCCTAAAGCGGGACTTATGATGTTAGGTATGACTCAAAAATAAAAGTTTACTTCAGGTTGATTTTCATTTTTATCTCTTCCTCCTTTTTCGATTCAGTTAGTTTTGAACTGGTTTGAGACACATGCCTCAAGTTCTGGGCTGGAGTCCAGTTTAAATGATTACTAACTTCAAAGGAACTCTGTTTTCCTAAAAATAAGAAAGTCATACTTGATATCTCTATTATTATACACTTTTATGTATCCTTGATATATGTAAAAAGATCACTTTTTGAGATGTATGTTATTAGTATCATGAGTTCCTTTACTTTAATTTATTGGTGCAGACCAGACAGTTGATTAAACACAATACACAATAAATAGCATTCTCATTCTGCTCTTCAAAGTATGATCTAGTTACAGTATGTTTCTATTTGTGTGTCAAAAAAATGTATTTTACCTTTAATAAAATGACTATTAAAATTTCTTTGATTAGTCTAAGTATGTAGAATTCAAGATCCATAGAGGCAATAAAAACATCATGACTTTACAACCCAAAATAATACAAGTTGTAGGTTTTTCGCCGTAAAATTGTCATAATCACTTTCAGAAGGGTACTTATATAAACTCTAATTCACTGTACAAATCAATTCAACTCAAATTTTTTTAAAAAATACTAAAGTAAACAATTCACATAACCTTCTTTGTGCCAACCGAATGTCATTCCATTTTTTGACAGATTTGAGGTTGAGAAAACAAATCGTAAACAAAAATGATCGTTCAGCGTCATTCCAACCGCTTATGAAACATGTTTCTTTGCTTTTAAAACATGTTTGACGACGATGAACACGGCCAATTACTCACAATTTCAAAATATCAATATTACTAGTTTTTTTATATAAATTGTATATTTTGTACTCTTGCACTTTTGTTTGAATTTATTTTACTACTGTGCAATGTTGCTAATCATCAAAAGAGCAATTTTCAGAACATACAAGAGTCAAAACAGATGCACCTTTTTTCTGTGCATTCACTATTTTAATAACCAAGTAATATACAGGTTGATTCTTATAACTATTGGGACATAGGCTAAGGACAGGTTATTTGCACAAAAATATGTCATAGGACCAAATATACCTTAATTAAATATTGCTGTGGAATAAGATACAGGGTGTTAAATTTTAATTCTGTTTTTTCGTTTTTTTCTGATGTCACTGTATATTTATGAAGTGTTATCAAAATTGGTACAAAGGCATATTTTTCGACAAGGAATAATATTTTATATATTATTTCACATTTTGTTACAGAAGGCGCCACGTGAATGATTCCTGATGATGAAATTAAGTGGTAGCTTTTTTTACGAATCTTTTTAGTATATTTGATTAAAAATTTTACCCGTTTTCTAGAAAAACGCAATTGAACAACTCACAAAATATTTCATTTATGAAAAGTTTGCTTTGCAGTGTCAAATAATTAGCTGTTAGATTATAATCTATTTTTATTACTATTATTATTATTATTATTTAACGTCCTGTATCTTATTCCACAGCAATATTTTATTGAGGTATATTTGGCCCTATCGCCATATTTTGGTACAAATAACCTGCCCTTAGCCTATGTCCCAATAGTTATGAATCACCCTGTATATAAAACATCTTTGTAATCAGCTAAACAAAAAAGGATGGAGAATTAGAGTATATTCTTTATTAATGGGCGAAATCATAATAAATCATTAATTCTAATACTTAAAAAAAATCTACTAATACAAATGAACAAAAAAAGATATTAATCGATGATTGGGACAGTTCCAATGGGACTATCACTATCGACAAGACACCTCGGGGTTGTAAAACATCAAAATCACTTTTACTCTATTACATTGACCAAGCAATAGAGGACGCTGCAATTTTAAAACTACAAAATTGTTATGACTGCTAAAAGTGCAAGGGGGTAAAATTAGGCTTATATCATATACAATGCTTATATTAAATTTTTTTAAAAGAACACGGTTTTAATAAATTATGCGATCAGGATTTTGCCTAACTACCATGAATATACCCACGCTGACTTCCCGATTACTCACATATTACTCACAATTGCCCTTTACTCGCAAAATTACTCACAGACTAGTAAATTACTCACAAATGTGAGGAATTACTCACAGATTGGCAACCCTGGTGACACTGCGCATCTCACATCTGACTCTTATTTAGTACTCGTGGCGGCATCTATGTATAATCTATAATCCTATGATGTCACAGACTACAGATGTCTGTGACAGGAGAAACACTTATATAAAGCTGAAACATAGATGGCGTTACGGGTACTAACATTACCATTTTATAAATGGGTATACAGATTTCACATACACCTTTTCTACTACTGTAACCAAACACAGAACAATTTCGATTGTTTAGTGCCATTATACAATAAAGTATTGAAGAAATATATCGCTTAAAATACAATTAATTAGGTATTCACTGAACTTCAACTTTTAAAACACAGCCAGAGTAAAAAAAAACACATTTAACAGATAACCTCTTTATCATATTTGAAGAACGGCCGCTGAACATTTTCAATAAGATCTTGTTTAAGTAAATAGGAGACCAAAATAGACAAGCAAACTCAAACTAGATCTAACAAACACAATAAATAATAAACGATGTAATAGTTTTAACTTTTTTTATTTATAAATTAATTGCAATTTATTCTAAAGAACATGCCAATAAGATTGCGCTTTGCAGTCAATTTTATTATGATGGTCAGAATTCCACTGGTGGAAGCTTATTATGTACCGGAACTATTCCTTTAGAGTCTAATTTTTATTCATCAAAACATTTACATTCACCGCCTAAATAATCCATAATTGTCCGAAGGGAACAAAATTTAGAATACAAAAAAAAAACAACTTACTTTTAGTAAAATCTTTAAAATGTTCATTCAGTTTTTGCATATCTGCTTTTAATATGCGAAATAAATTTTAAATGAATAATCAAGTGTCCAAATACATTGCGTTCGGTCTGCCAAGTTCCTTTAACTCCTTTAACACTTTTAACTCCAAACAACTCTTTTAGCGTTCAGTTTAGTCCGATTAGTGACAGTTTAACACGCTTAAATGTCATTTAAAAGCACCCTAAAATTTGTCCCGCTCCAGCCCCTGACTATCCGAACTCGCCTATAGTGCCACTATACAGTGGCCTAAAGTTAGTTACATGCATTATTATTATTAAAGATGTTTATACATGAGTGTAAAATTGTTTAAATCTATGTTCAAAATTGTTTTAGATCTCTTAAAATGTTTTGAAAATATGAAACTAGACTTTACGACTTATACAAATATATATTATTTTTAAAATACCTACCTAACGCAAGCTTTTGTCTTGAAGTAAAAATTTAGGTAATTATTTTTTTAAATTAAATTCCTACTTTAATGAAATATCAATTTTAAACTCATTTGGGTCAGACCTATTCTGCCTGGTGAGCATTCGACAAGACAATATGGACGACTGCAATATGACCCGCTTTTCATCGTCTTGTTTGTATATGGATAAGCAGTCTATATAAACTCTATGTCATTGGTTATCATTTTTGAAGCAGCAAAATTTATCTACAGCAATTAGGAAAAAATCCTTTTATATGTGACACTGTATATCACATATTATATTTAATTAAATATTTCTAAATTATATTCAAGCGATTTATCATTATACCTATAGAACAGAACTTAATGGCTAGAGTAGGTACGTCTCTGCGTAGAGGCAACCGCCTGATGATAACTCAAGTGGTTGGTCTTTTATGACCATACAATATTTCTGGTTCTACTCTTATATACTATTCGCCATGCCCATGTCAATTATAATAATTATTATAACTATTTTAATACGTTCTAGGAAAATATCGAAGAATGACAGAAGAAGATCTTTTATTGCTGCTCTGTTTACCAAAAATAACTCTCAATTAAACGTAACGTCAAATAAACGAGGAATTTGTAGATGGCTCAGAGGGTTTAGACACCAAAAGTTTCTTTGTTTAAAAAGAAAAGGCCTGGCGCAACTTTTAAAAGATTATAAAACAATGACCATTCAAGCTTGTTTATTTCACTTTAGGTAAGTTTACAATATTTCAGTTTAATATTATATTTAATATTATGGCATTTTCAACATTGGCTATTGTCTTTTGTTTTCGAGTTATAAACAAAACTTCTCTTTTTCAAATTTTTATTATATGGCATTATCTCACTTATTTATGAAAGCGAAATAAAATAATTTACATCTTTTTTAAGCACTTTTTTGAAAAGAATCCAGTGGCGTAGTCAATTTTTTAAAAAATTCTTTAAATTCGAATTATTATTTAGCAAAATATTATTATAACGTTTAAATTTAAATTTTAACTTTATCTAAATATAAGTAAATTTAATTCTTGATTTACAAAAAGTACTAATCAATTACAAATATTTCCTACTCCCTGAAATTGATATTTTTGGTATTTTTCTGTAAGGTTTTAAAATAAAACTAGCAAATTAATTAATAAACTTTTAAAACACCAGTATATTAATATTAAAAAGCAAGCACAGAAATACATATGTGTATTATGAAAAGTCTAATAGCAGAATGTCACGTTCGATATATTTATTCTCAGTCTGCCACCGAGATTCTTTTTAGCGGCAACAGCTGAGACGGCATTTTTCGCTTTTGGTCTTAATTTGTTGTCAATACTGACGTCACTTCTTACATTCGGCCATCCGGTCTCATATCCTGTCCTCAGGATTGTCACCGTCGGCATCTGAAATACCAAAAATAATTAACAGAAACAAAAATCCGTTATAGTAACAGATTGATGAGACCTTTGTCTTATGCCTTTTGCCCACGAGTTCCTTTTGAACTCATTGGTGGGACCTTTTGTCCATGAGTTCCTTTTGAACTAATTGGTGGGACCTTTTGCCCAGGGCCTTTTGCCCTTGAGTTCCTTTTGAACTCTTTGGTGGGACCTTTTGTCCATGAGTTCCTTTTGAACTCTTTGGTGGGACCTTTTGTCCATGAGTTCCTTTTAAACTCGTTGGTGGGACCTTTTGTCCATGAGTTCCTTTTGAACTCGTTGGTGGGACCTTTTGTCCAGGGCCTTTTGCCCTTGAGTTCCTTTTGAACTCTTTGGTGGGACCTTTTGTCCATGAGTTCCTTTTGAACTCGTTGGTGGGACCTTTTGTCCAGGGCCTTTTGCCCTTGAGTTCCTTTTGAACTCTTTGGTGGGACCTTTTGTCCATGAGTTCCTTTTGAACTCGTTGGTGGGACCTTTTGTCCAGAGCCTTTTGCCCTCGAGTTCCTTTTGAACTCTTTATTGGGACCTTTTATCCATGAGTTACTTTTAAACTCATTGGTGGGACCTTTTGTTCAGGACCTTTTGTCCTTAAGTTCCTTTTGAACTCTTTGGTGGTACTTTTTGTTCAGGGCCGTTTACCCTTGAACTAGCTCACCTTTTAGGGTTATCCATGGCTTCAACTTATCTACTGCCATCACCGTTCGGTATCGTTTCATACCCTCTCTTACATCTTCGACTTCATACCGGTCGTTGAACATAACTCGGATGACCCTAAATGGTCCTTTGAACTTTGGCAGTAACTTTTTACTGCTACCAGTAGCCGGATTATCTGTTTTGAGTACCATTACAACGTCACCAATCTTATACTTTTTTGCTTTAGCACGAGCTCGATCGAATCGCTCCTTCTGGACACGTTGGTCATCATCAATTTTTCTTTTGACCTCTGACCGAATCTCGGCCAAGTCTAATCGTTCCAACTGCCCGCCTACTGCACTCAGAAGCTGCGTTTCTGCTATATTACGAGGCTTGTACCCTGCAAGAATTTCCAAAGGACTCAAGCCTGTGGTCTTGTTCTCGGTACAATTGACGATACTTTGTATTTTCTTAACAAAGGTGTCCCACTTATTTTCTTCGCTTCCAGCGGCAGTTGTAGCTAAAATGTTTAATACGGTTCGGTTAACACGTTCACACTGTCCATTTGACATTGGAGTAGCTACCGCATTTAATATATGTTTTATTCCGTAGGCCTGGCAGAATATGCTAAACTTTTGTGCCGTGAATGCAGTACCTCTGTCTGTTATTAATCGATTTGGAGCTCCAAATAAGTACATTATTTCTCTGAAAACTTTTATTACACTTTTTGTCTTTGTATCTTTGACTGGTTCAATGATTACAAATTTACTAAATCCATCAACGATCACTAGTAAATATTTATTTCCCTTTTCGCTAGTTTCGAAGGGGCCAATATGATCAGCATGCAGCGTATGGAATGGAGTTGGAACTTTTTCCACAGGGTATAATTGACCTTCTTTTCGACCTGTAGGATGCTTGTAGTAGCTGCACTGCAAGCACGACTTAATGTATTTCTTTACAAAATCTCTCATTCGAGCAAACCAATAATTTTCAGAAATGCGTTTTAGGGTTTTCTCTAAACCGAAATGACCGGATTCATCATGACATAAACGACATATTTGCCAACGACATCCCTTTGGAGCTGCCCATGCGATTCTACCATCATCCAGCTTTTTGTACACTTTTCCATCTTTCAGAGAAAAACTATCAAAATACTGTTTGTTATCATGATTTCTCTGTTGATACCCTATTATGGACTTAACCAAACTTATCTCTTCATCTTGTGACTGGACCGCTTCTATCCAATCGGCCTCTGTCAAGTCAACAGCACATATTGCCTCAGCATCATAAAGTCGACTCAGTGCATCAACATGACACATTCGACTACCGGCGCGATATTCTATTTGGAAGTTGTAATCTTGAATCTGTAACCACCATCGTCCAACTCTGGGTAACAGATCCTTTTTAATCATGGTTGTTCTTAGCGCGTTACAGTCCGTGACGACTTTGAATGCTATACCAACCAAATATACTCGAAAGTATTGAAATGATAATACCACCGCAAGGGTCTCCAGCTCATATGAGTGGTACATCCTCTGTTGTGGACTGGTCTGTTTACTGAAATAACCAATCACTCTTTTCTCGCCATTTTTGAATTGCATCAAAATTCCTCCGACGCCTAAGGAGCTGGCATCTGTATGTAACTCCGTTAATAGCTCAGGATCAAATATAGCCAATAGGGGTTTTGTTACTAACACCTTCTTCACTTGCGCAACAGCAAGATTCTGTTCATCATTCCAAGTCCAAGGTATATCCTTTCTCAACAGTCTAGTCAATGGCTCTACGACATTAGCATAGTTACGGATAAATTTACGAAAATATCCAGCCAAACCTAAAAATCTTCGAACTTGTTTGACATTAGCTGGATTTGCCATGTTTAACACTGCTTCCACTTTCCTGGTGCCTGGTCGGACACCGTCAAATGATATTTCTCTTCCTAAGTAGTCAATCTTAGTTTGGAAGAAATAGCATTTAGTCAATTTCAGGGTAAGGCCATTCACACTAAATTTCTCTAGAACCATTTCTAGTCGTTGCATACCTTCTTCAATAGTATCTGAGGGGATAATTACGTCGTCGATGTAAGGAAACGCAATCGTGTTTTTTAACTCTCCCAGCACATTATTTATTAATCTCTGGAACACTGCCGGAGCGTTAGATAAGCCAAACGGCATCCTCAAAAACTCGAAGTGTCCATCGGGAGTAACAAAGCCAGTTTTACTGATAGAATCTTCATCCATAGGGACCTGATAGTACCCAGAAGCCAAATCCAGTCCCGTAAAGTATCTATTATTACCTAAGCGATCGATCTGATCTTCTATTAATGGCAAGGGGTATCGATCTTTTGTTGTTATTGCGTTTAATTTGCGGAAGTCCACGCACATTCTATAATCGTTGGTCTTTTTTTTAACAAGTAGTACGGGACTCGCATATGAAGATGTTGACGTGCGAATTATATTATTTTCTAATAATTCGTCAATCATTGCTTGAAGAATTTGTTTTTCTACATAAGCCAGTCGGTAAGGATGATATGTAATAGGCATATCCACCGTTAAATTGATATGCATCTTTGTCAAGTTTGTTTTACCTATTTCCCTTAATGAAAAAGCAATACAATTACGGTAACGATTCAATAAATCAAACAATTTTCTTTTTGACTCTCCCGGTATATTACCACAATTAATTTAATTGATATCCAATGTTTTATTTTCATCAAATTCAATCATATTCACTGACTGCGATATTTCTTTTGGTAATAAAAACAAATTTAATGTATTTCTAATTTTACTTATTCCAACGTGATTCTGTCCCAGGAAATCGGATCCAATAATAATATCATAATTCATCCACTTATCGTCTAGAACGATGGCATTCCCTGCCGCCGAAACTCCGTCGACAGTAATTCTTACGTTAACAAAAATATTGCTGTCTAATGTGTTACCCATAAAGCATTTTAAAATTTTTGGTGATCCCTTTTCGGTATGTAACTTAAGTTTCTGAACAACGCTGCTCTTTAAAAGTATGCACGTGCTTCCAGTATCAATAAGGCTATTAATATTATTTTCATTTATACGCGCCGATTTCATAAACAATTTATTTGAACCTGTTAGATTAACAATTTCATTTACCGTCCCGGAATTATTAGTTTGTTTATTTTTTGTCATCTTATCGCGGCATTGAGCTTGAACGTGACCTATTCTACCACAATAATCACATTGAATTTTTGGCTTTCTGCAGTCTATAACTTTATGATTGCCGCTACAATTGAAACAAGAAACTCGCTTTTTTTGCTGTAAATAACTCTGGTTGAATTTTTTATGTTCAGAAACGTTAACGCCACTACTCTTTCTATGCTCAAAACGCGCGTTTGATGGATTCGCATGCTTGGAAATTCCAAAAGACGTCGATTGACCAGCATGTTTTCCATTGTAAAGATCAATGTGACCTAGATAGTTCGCCAATTCGCCAACCGTTTGTATATTGGCTGCCCTAGCTGTCTGACACGTAACTTCGTCATAAATTCCCTCAATTATGCTGTCAATCAGATCAGATTCAAATATTTCCAAACGCAATTGATTTAATTTTGACACTTTTTCATAACAATAGTCGGCTAGATTCTGACCAAATGAAGGCCTGTATGTGGCCGCCTCAACAAGTAGTTTTCCGAAACGCGTTTGCGGTGGAAAATTTAATAGTAATTGTTCTTTAAAGTTTTTCCACGACATACATAATGTTTTTAACGAATCATAACACTTTCGCGCGTTTTCGCGTAAACGATTTGCTGCTAGCTTAACTATAATAATATCATCCCATCCATGAAAATGTCTCAACTCGTCAACTTTACGCAACCAATCAACAGCGCCAAATACACTCACGCCAGGTTCAAATATTGGTATTAATGTTTCATTCACAGTCATGCTAATAGGAAATGTAGTCTTAAAAGGTACACTTACCGTTTTTTGCAGTCTTTTTACCTGCTTGCGTAACCGATGAATCTCACTCTTTCGATGACTTCTCGAAGTTCTTTTCCTTTTAGAAGAACTACACATAGATTCAAGTGATGAAGTCGACGAAAAACGATGTCGGTTTTGTCGTGGGGGCGTCCCCGGAGGTGTACTCATTGCGATGCACTTTTTTTGCACTTATTGAATAAGTTTTGAGATGCACTTTTATGCACTTTTTTTACGAAACAAGTTCGTCTCACGAACACCTTGCCAGGTTCGAGGTATTTATTGTTCACATGCGCGACCGTGGAAGACACGCGAGGTTTTAAAATAAAACTAGCAAATTAATTAATAAACTTTTAAAACACCAGTATATTAATATTAAAAAGCAAGCACAGAAATACATATGTGTATTATGAAAAGTCTAATAGCAGAATGTCCCGTTCGATATATTTATTCTCAGTCTGCCACCGAGATTCTTTTTAGCGGCAACAGCTGAGACGGCATTTTTCGCTTTTGGTCTTAATTTGTTGTCAATACTGACGTCACTTCTTACATTTCTGTCAAAAAAACATTAGAAATAAATAACGGATTCGTACAAAAACAAAAAATATAAGATATACCGAAAATACGCATATTTTCGTTAGTACATGTGTATATATTTATTATGTAAGTATATTGTTTATACTGGCTTCTGTGGTATACAGGATATCCCGAAATTAGACGGTCATATTTTAACAGCGTAATCCACATCCTAAAATAGGAGTAAAAGTTCATGTAAACATAGGTCCGAAAACGTTTCGTTTTCTAGATACAGGGTGTTACAAGTGAAGTCCTAATAGCACATTTTTGTAAATATTTTCTAAAATTTCTTTAGTCGTTGATTTTCCAAATAAAAAAAAAAGTAAAATTTCTGATTCCACAGGCCTACTAATTATTTACACTTTCGAATAAGAAATCTTCAAATGCTTTTCTCTTGAAAATGGTGCGTCCTAGCGAGATGCAATATAGGTTGCTTTATTATAAAGAAAACATTGGTTTTCCAAATTTTATAGTCAGAAATGTTAAAAACTGTCAAAAAAAACTTAGGGCAATTTTACCCTAAGCCCCCCTAATTTACCCACTTATAAAGATGATCAAAAAGCGTAAAAAGGTAAGCATTTGTATCAAATTTCACTTAGTTATCTTTAAACGTTTAGAAAATATTTACAAAAGTGTGTCATCAGGACTTCACTTTTAACACCCTGTATCTCTGAGAAGAAACGTTTTCGGACCTATGTTTATATGATGTTCTACTCCTATTTTAGGATGTAGATTGCGCTGTTAAAATATGACCGCTTAATTTTGAGTATACAGGGTCTTTATAAGAATAGGATACAGAACAACTAAAGATTCTCTGAATAAAAATAAGACGATTATATAAAATATTACGGGTTTTCGAAATACAGGCTTTAACTTATGCTTATAAATGAGTCTTTTCAAAAAATATTGTAAAAGATTTAGAAAATGTAGAAGATAGAGAACAAACTATAAAATATCATCACGAAAAAAAAAATGTGTCATCGAGGAATTAATGAGACGTTAGAAGCTTTAAAATTAAAATATTATTGGCCCGATATGATAAATGACATTACCGAATATATAAATTGGTGCAAAATTTGCCAACAAGTAAAATATGGTCGCCACCCACCTAAAATGAAATACTCTCTTACATTAACGCCTACTAAACCTTTTAAAATGAATTATATTGATGTTTCAAACAATCGAAACCAAATTTTTAAATATTTTTGATTCGTTTTACGAGTATGGACAGGCATATTTAATAGAAACCCTTAATTCCCTATCAATCATTTTGCATACTTTATAAAATTCAGTTACATTTCACAACTCCTCGTAATTCTAATAGCAATAACCCATTTGAACGATTTCATTATTTTTTTTAGAAAACGCTCGTTTAATTAAACTTGAAAATCCTGATATAACGCCAAAACAAATTATACAGCTAACTGTATTAGATCCATAGTGTAACAAAATGAAGACCCTACAATATTATTTTAGCTGACTATATA
Source organism: Psylliodes chrysocephalus (assembly GCA_927349885.1). NCBI lineage: Eukaryota > Metazoa > Arthropoda > Insecta > Coleoptera > Chrysomelidae > Psylliodes > Psylliodes chrysocephalus. The sequence continues at coordinate 50,580,158 of OV651820.1, read as the reverse complement.
GTAGAAAGATGGAAAAGACTAGTAACTTTATATGACACAATAGCTGAGCGTACATTAAATGAAAAAGAAAAAATTATTATTAAACGCAATGAAACCCGTTAACTACAAAGATAACCAAACAATATTCATAAAAAATCGAGAAGCTAAAAGAAATAAAACCATACCTCGCCATACCATATCAAAAGTTAAACGCAATTTAGGTACCAAAATAGTATTAGACAATGACAAATAAATACATAAATCAATAGTTAAAAAGCCGACGATAAAATTAACATTTTCAGGACCATGAACAAAAGAACAACGCTCAAAACCATTATAATATTCCCTCTAACCTATCCCTGTAATCTGTGACATTGAAATCCATGAACTTGATACATTTCTATTACCCCTTGAATTAGGAAAAACGAGAGTTATAGAAACTAAACATACACTCTTACATTTCATAGAGGCAAAATTATTGATTGCAAAATTACGAAATAATTATTATTTTATTATAGAAACGTTACTTAATACTGCTAGTTTAGGATGTAATGAACCTATTATTAAGGATATATTCGTACACGCTAAATACTTACTTAAAACTACTACTACTACTACTACTACTACTAAAAATAAAAACAAACATGGTCTATTCGACGGTCTAGGCACAGCAAGCCAATGGCTTTTTGGCAGATTAGATCATGATGACGAAATTAAATACAATTATCAAATAGAAGCACTTACAAAAAATCAAAACTCATTGCAACTTCAAACCTCTCTAAATCATGATCTTATCGATCATTATAATAAAATAGTAACAATTTTACATGAAAATCAACATTTAATTATAAACAAACTAAAAGAATGGTCTAAAAAACTAAATAACCACATAGAAGATATTTAAAACTATATAACTTTCGCAAATGCATTTAATGAAATAATTCTAAACTGTCAAAATTTAATAAATTTCCTAGATAATCTATCATCAATCGTTTCAGTTGATGAATTGTTAAAATTAGTAAATCACTTAGCATCTCTCTATGGAGAAAATAAAATTCTTCGATTTGAAAATCTATTTTACTATTATCAATTAACAGGCATTCTAGTAATAATGAAAAACTCAAATATAATTTTTGCCATACATTTACCTATTTTAATAAATGATAACTATTAAACATTTCACCAAAAATCCATAATAATTCCTGACAAAACCTACCTAATACTCGGTACGACAAGTCATCAATATGAAGAAACTCCCTGTCCAAAATTAAACGACGTTTATTTATGTCAAAACCATGAAGAAATAACGGATGAAAATTGTATCATTCTTCTTATCAAAGCTGAAGAACCAAGATGCCGTGCCAGTCCTGCAATCCTAACTTACAATATAATTGAAGAAATTATTGACCAATTTTTTCTCGATTTTCCTGTCAATACACCAATCAAATTTCGAAAAAAAAAAAAAGAGAATGCTAATAATAAAACAGACTTTACTACAAATACCCTAAGGCTGCGAAATTCGTACAGAAAATTCGACCTTCCGAAGCACTGAAGAAATAATTAATGCAAATTCACTTATATTGCCGAAATTCAAGTGGAATCTTAGAAGAAACTCCGAAAATACAGAAGAACCCATACAGTTGACTGCAATTGACCTCCAATCAATTAATGAAATGCAACTCCAGTCTAGATTAACCTCGCCGAATATTCAACAAGTTCATCCAGCCGTTTGGAATTTACTTAATTTGGTAATAATAATGCTGATTGTACTTTCCGTTGGTATAGCATAGTACTACATAAGGAAAACGATAAAACAACCCACACAGCAACCTGAAGAAGATAAATCAGAATACAACCTCAAATCGGTGTTGTTTTCTCTTAAGAAGGGAGGAGTTATATAAATACATTTTGCCGTATCATATAAATAATAGTGACGATGTACAGATATCATATTTTATTGTAGATAATTCTTGTTAACATTTAACATTCTTGCTTTAACCTCGGTCGAGTAAACCAGTATTTTCTTGTAATTTAAAATAAAGTTTTGTTTATAAAAATAAGTTTTGATTCTAAAATAACTTAACTGGTATGAAGCCTATTGAATCTAAAATAAATCTGATTAAAAATGGGAATTAAGGGAGTCTGTTAAACTGTAAAGAGTATAATATAGAACGCCAAACATTATCTTCATTTTAGTTTAAATATGTATTATAATATGTAACTGTTTAATAAATATAATTTTTTAGGTACGAACAATGGCAATGTCTACGAGATCGAAAATTTTTCAGAAAAATTTACCGAGAGACTGCTCTTATGTATTCATTATCGACATCAGCCTTCATGTACTTAATAGCAAAAGCTTGTGCGTCTGGAAAGTTAGAGAACTGTAAATGTGCTAGTCATGGAAAGTCTGACAACTCTTCCAATTGGCAATGGGGAGGATGTGGAGATAACACCAAATTTGCAAAAAATTTTACCTATAGATTTTTTCAACTCAGAAGAAAAGGTGGGTTTATGTTTACAGAAGAAAAGTAAATAAATGTACACAAACCCAATTTTTGTTATCGCATAATTTATAATTTAAATTTAAAAATTATATACAATTTAATTAATCATTTTATTTGGTTCTTTTAGGTGATACCAATCAAAGTATTTACAGACATAATAGTGAAATCGGAATGAGGGTTGTGATGAAAAATGAAGAAAAAGTATGCAAATGTCACGGATTATCAGGTAACATAAATATATTTGGGTTAGACTAAAATAACCTACTTAAACTATGAATTATAATATAAGTTACGTATCTTTCATAGTTATCCGACTAACTTGCCTTGTTTCGAATTCTATCTAAGAACAACTCTATGTTTAAGTTCTGACTAAATTGTTTTTTACCTTAAATCTTAACGTATTCTTTATATTCCACTTTTTTGGTAAAATTTAATTCAGGAGTAGAAATTTAAAAAGTTAGATTATATAGCGGAGTACTTTTATTTGGTGGCTTTATAATTTTTCATGATTTCTTATACAGAAACTTAAAAGTACAACTTAAAAGAAAAAATTAACAAATCTCTAGAGGTACACATGAAAATAACTGATAAGGGGTTAAACACTAAAAAAAGCATAGTTCGACAATTCAGGTCCCATATACAATCCAAAAGCCCCAAACTAAATTGACAAAAGGTTCATGATTTAAGCATGGTTATGATTTAAGCATGGGCTTAAGTAATCTTCTAATTTATATTTATCTTTTTTCGATTTCTATGCTTTATAAATTCTTTAATTTATTCAAGTATGTCTTTAATATTTCATGAGTAATAATTATTCTGTAATTTGTCACTATTTCTTCACTATTTCTTCATTATTTAATCACTATTTCTACACTATTTCTTTACTATTTATTTACTCTTTCTTCACTATTTCTTCACTATTTCTTCACTATTTCTTCACTATTTCTTTACTATTTCTTCACTATTTCTTCACTATGTCTTCACTATTTCTTCACTATTTCTTCATTATTTATTCACTATTTCTACACTATTTCTTCACTATTTCTTCACTATTTCTTCACTATTTCTTCACTATTTCTTCACTATTTCTTCACTATTTCTTCACTATTTCTTCACTATTTCTTCACTATTTCTTCACTATTTCTTCACTATTTCTTCACTATTTCTTCACTATTTCTTCACTATTTCTTCACTATTTCTTCACAATTTCTTCACTATTTCTTTACTATTTCTTCACTATTTCTTCACTATTTCTTTACTATTTCTTCACTATTTCTTCACAATTTCTTCACTATTTCTTTACTATTTCTCCACTATTTCTTCACTATTTCTTCACTACGTCTTCACTATTTCTTCACTATTTCTTTACTATTTCTTTACTATTTCTTCACTATTTCTTCACTATTTCTTCACTATTTCTTTACTATTTCTTTACCATTTCTTTACTATTTCTTCTCTATTTCTTCACTATTTCTTCACTATTTCTTCACTATTTCTTCACTATTTCTTCACTATTTCTTCACTATTTCTTCACTATTTCTTCACTATTTTCTTCACTATTTCTTCACTATTTCTTCACTATTTCTTCACTATTTCTTCACTATTTCTTCACTATTTCTTCACTATTTCTTCACTATTCTTCACTATTTCTTCACTATTTCTTCACTATTTCTTCACAATTTCTTTACTATTTCTTCACTATTTCTTCACTATTTCTTCACTATTTCTTCACTATTTCTTCACTATTTCTTCACTATTTCTTCACTATTTCTTCACTATTTCTTCACTATTTCTTCACTATTTCTTCACTATTTCTTCACTATGTCTTCACTATTTCTTCACTATTTCTTCACTATTTCTTCACTATTTCTTCACTATTTCTTCACTATTTCTTCACTATTTCTTCACTATTTCTTCACTATTTCTTCACTATTTCTTCACTATTTCTTCACTATTTCTTCACTATTTCTTCACTATTTCTTCACTATTTCTTCACTATTTCTTCACTATTTCTTCACTATTTCTTCACTATTTCTTCACTATTTCTTCACTATTTCTTCACTATTTCTTCACTATTTCTTCACCATTTCTTCACTATTTCTTCACTATTTCTTCACTATTTCTTCACTATTTCTTCACTATTTCTTCACTATTTCTTCACTATTTCTTCACTATTTCTTTCACTATTTCTTCACTATTTCTTCACTATTTCTTCACTATTTCTTCACTATTTCTTCACTATTTCTTCACTATTTCTTCACTATTTCTTCACTATTTCTTCACTATTTCTTCACTATTTCTTCACTATTTCTTCACTATTTCTTCACTATTTCTTCACTATTTCTTCACTATTTCTTCACTATTTCTTCACTATTTCTTCACTATTTCTTCACTATTTCTTCACTATTTCTTCACTATTTCTTCACTATTTCTTCACTATTTCTTCACTATTTCTTCACTATTTCTTCACTATTTCTTCACTATTTCTTCACTATTTCTTCACTATTTCTTCACTATTTCTTCACTATTTCTTCACTATTTCTTCACTATTTCTTCACTATTTCTTCACTATTTCTTCACTATTTCTTCACTATTTCTTCACTATTTCTTCACTATTTCTTCACTATTTCTTCACTATTTCTTCACTATTTCTTCACTATTTCTTCACTATTTCTTCACTATTTCTTCACTATTTCTTCACTATTTCTTCACTATTTCTTCACTATTCTCTCACTATTTCTTCACTATTTCTTCACTATTTCTTCACTATTTCTTCACTATTTCTTCACTATTTCTTCACTATTTCTTCACTATTTCTTCACTATTTCTTCACTATTTCTTCACTATTTCTTCACTATTTCTTCACTATTTCTTCACTATTTCTTCACTATTTCTTCACTATTTCTTCACTATTTCTTCACTATTTCTTCACTATTTCTTCACTATTTCTTCACTATTTCTTCACTATTTCTTCACTATTTCTTCACTAATTTCTTCACTATTTCTTCACTATTTCTTCACTATTTCTTCACTATTTCTTCACTATTTCTTCACTATTTCTTCACTATTTCTTCACTATTTCTTCACTATTTCTTCACTATTTCTTCACTATTTCTTCACTATTTCTTCACTATTTCTTCACTATTTCTTCACTATTTCTTCACTATTTCTTCACTATTTCTTCACTATTTCTTCACTATTTCTTCACTATTTCTTCACTATTTCTTCACTATTTCTTCACTATTTCTTCACTATTTCTTCACTATTTCTTCACTATTTCTTCACTATTTCTCACTATTTCTTACTATTTCTTTACTATTTCTTCACTATTTCTTTACTATTTCTTCACTATTTCTTTACTATTTCTTTACTATTTCTTCACTATTTCTTCACTATTTCTTTACTATTTCTTTACTATTTCTTCCCTATTTCTTCACTATTTCTTCACTATTTCTGCACTATTTCTGCACTATTTCTTTACTATTTCTTCACTATTTCTTCACTATTTCTTCACTATTTCTTCACTATTTCTTTACTATTTCTTTACTATTTCTTTACTATTTCTTTACTATTTCTTCACTATTTCTTTACTATTTCTTCACTATTTCTTCACTATTTCTTCACTATTTCTTCACTATTTCTTCACTATTTCTTCACTATTTCTTCACTATTTCTTCACTATTTCTTCACTATTTCTTCACTATTTCTTCACTATTTCTTCACTATTTCTTCACTATTTCTTCACTATTTCTTCACTATTTCTTCACTATTTCTTCACTATTTCTTCACTATTTCTTCACTATTTCTTCACTATTTCTTCACTATTTCTTCACTATTTCTTCACTATTTCTTCACTATTTCTTCACTATTTCTTCACTATTTCTTCACTATTTCTTCACTATTTCTTCACTATTTCTTCACTATTTCTTCACTATTTCTTCACTATTTCTTCACTATTTCTTCACTATTTCTTCACTATTTTCTTCACTATTTCTTCACTATTTCTTCACTATTTCTTCACTATTTCTTCACTATTTCTTCACTATTTCTTCACTATTTCTTCACTATTTCTTTACTATTTCTTCACTATTTCTTCACTATTTCTTCACTATTTCTTCACTATTTCTTCACTATTTCTTCACTATTTCTTCACTATTTCTTCACTATTTCTTCACTATTTCTTCACTATTTCTTCACTATTTCTTCACTATTTCTTCACTATTTCTTCACTATTTCTTCACTATTTCTTCACTATTTCTTCACTATTTCTTCACTATTTCTTCACTATTTTCTTCACTATTTCTTCACTATTTCTTCACTATTTCTTCACTATTTCTTCACTATTTCTTCACTATTTCTTCACTATTTCTTCACTATTTCTTCACTATTTCTTCACTATTTCTTCACTATTTCTTCACTATTTCTTCACTATTTCTTCACTATTTCTTCACTATTTCTTCACTATTTCTTCACTATTTCTTCACTATTTCTTCACTATTTCTTCACTATTTCTTCACTATTTCTTCACTATTTCTTCACTATTTCTTCACTATTTCTTCACTATTTCTTCACTATTTCTTCACTATTTCTTCACTATTTCTTCACTATTTCTTCACTATTTCTTCACTATTTCTTCACTATTTCTTCACTATTTCTTCACTATTTCTTCACTATTTCACTTTCACTATTTCTTCACTATTTCTTCACTATTTCTTCACTATTTCTTCACTATTTCTTCACTATTTCTTCACTATTTCTTCACTATTTCTTCACTATTTCTTCACTATTTCTTCACTATTTCTTCTTCACTATTTCTTCACTATTTCTTCACTATTTCTTCACTATTTCTTCACTATTTCTTCACTATTTCTTCACTATTTCTTCACTATTTCTTCACTATTTCTTCACTATTTCTTCACTATTTCTTCACTATTTCTTCACTATTTCTTCACTATTTCTTCACTATTTCTTCACTATTTCTTCACACTATTTCTTCACTATTTCTTCACTATTTCTTCACTATTTCTTCACTATTTCTTCACTATTTCTTCACTATTTCTTCACTATTTCTTCACTATTTCTTTACTATTTTCTTCACTATTTCTTCACTATTTCTTCACTATTTCTTCACTATTTCTTCACTATTTCTTCACTATTTCTTCACTATTTCTTCACTATTTCTTCACTATTTCTTCACTATTTCTTCACTATTTCTTCACTATTTCTTCACTATTTCTTCACTATTTCTTCACTATTTCTTCACTATTTCTTCACTATTTCTTCACTATTTCTTCACTATTTCTTCACTATTTCTTCACTATTTCTTCACTATTTCTTCACTATTTCTTCACTATTTCTTCACTATTTCTTCACTATTTCTTCACTATTTCTTCACTATTTTTTCACTATTTCTTCACTATTTCTTCTGATAGTTCAATATTTATTCAACAGTTCTTGAATAGTTCTTCAATATTTCTTCAGTAGTTCTTCAAAATTTCTTCAGTATTTCTTTAGTATTTCTTCAGTATTTCTTCAGTATTTCTTCAGTATTTCTTCAGTATTTCTTCAGAATTTCTTCATTATTTCTTCAGTATTTCTTCAGTATTTCTTCATTATTTCTTGAGTATTTCTTCAGTATTTCTTCAGTATTTCTTCAGTATTTCTTCAGTATTTCTTCAGTATTTCTTCAGTATTTCTTCAGTATTTCTTCAGTATTTCTTCAGTATTTCTTCAGTATTTCTTCAGTATTTCTTCAGTATTTCTTCAGTATTTCTTCAGTATTTCTTCAGTATTTCTTCAGTATTTCTTCAGTATTTCTTCAGTATTTCTTCAGTATTTCTTCAGTATTTCTTCAGTATTTCTTCAGTATTTCTTCAGTATTTCTTCAGTATTTCTTCAGTATTTCTTCAGTATTTCTTCAGTATTTCTTCAGTATTTCTTCAGTATTTCTTCAGTATTTTTTCAGTATTTCTTCAGTATTTCTTCAGTATTTCTTCAGTATTTCTTTAGTATTTCTTCAGTAGATGCGCAGAAAGACGAACCTCGAACACACCTCTGACTTAGAGGATTACGCTCGATTGTAGAACGGTACGTTCTAGAAAACGGTAAATCGGTAAAACGGTAAAAAGGTAAAACGGTAAAATAGTAAATCATAGAAATATCACTGGGGGCAGCGTTTATTCGCCCAAACTTCCCTCCCCCATCCCCCCCATATAGAATTAGCTGTAGTTTCTCAAGGAAAGTGGTGCAAAAAAATTATTGCTGGTGCATATTGGTTCATGTTGGTACCTATTGGTGTATACTGGTGCATATTGGTGCATATTGGTGCATATCGGTGCATATTTGTGCATATTGGTGCATATTGGTGCATATTGGTGCATATTGGTGCTTATTGCTGCATATTGCTGCATATTTGTGCATATTTGTGCATATTGGGGCATATTGGTGCATATTGGTGGATATTGGTACATATTGGTGTATATTTGTGCATATTGGTGCATATTGGTGCATATTGGTGCATATTGATGCATATTGGTGCATATTTGTGTATATTTGTGCATATTGGTGAATCACTAGAACATTTTACATAGTTTTATTTAAATATCATTGGGGGGGGACGCAACTTCACTGTTCTAAAAATCTGTATGTTACAATTTTGACAGAACTGAAAAAATATATATAATTAGCAAACAAGTAATAGTAGTTTGTGCAACAAGAGTGGATATGATGGCCATATCGCACGAAGACGAAATTTGGGCACCACGCCGTAGGCGGAGTCAGAGTCCGGTATGGACAATCCACTCGAGTTGTACAGTATGTTTTTTCTACGACCCACTAACAGTTTTAAAATAAAATAAATATGAAAAATAAAATCAAGCACTCTGCCTTGCCTCTACGGCCACTTTTACGATTTTGGTTTTAAGACTCGTAATAAAAAGAGTTTCATATAGTTTGATTAATTTGTTTTTAATATTGTTTAAATAAAAATAGAAATGCTTCTACGATTATTTATGGATTTTACACAAAAATAACTAATATTCATTTATATTTAATCTTAATAATTAAAAAATATACTGACAATTAGTTTGACAGGATTGTCACTTATTCGTTCAGTTGAACGCAATGACATACTTTTTCGTTTTGTAGTCTCTGCGTAGATAAGCTAATATCCCATTTGGGTGTAGAAAAAATTTATTTCGACAGACTTCGAGCCCGCTTATAACTAACTCAGTTAGAAATATATTCCCTTAAGTACAACACTCTCGTTGTTATTTTTATTTTGGTCAAAGATTACCTATATCGAAAAATTTAAGCTTTTAGCATAAAGAAGTAATATGAATAGGTACCAATGTGCAGGTTTCGATAATATTCGATAAAATGTAGGAAAGCACTAGCATTTATTTCCTGTAAACTTACAAGGTTTTGTCAATTACTTTAAAGTCACCTGAATGAGGCTAAAGAGAAGACAGCATTTGTTACCAATATTTAAACAAAGCATCTGGAATTTCTATATGTTAAAAACAATACACTTTTAATAATAATTGCGTTGAATCGTGACAAAAGGGGCTTTTAACTCAAATAAATTTTGTTAGGTACTTAAAAAAAAAAACAAGGAATGACGGATCTCAAAATTTTAAGACAAATCACCTACGATACTCCGAAAGTCAAAAGTTAATACAAGGATACAATTCGTCAAGTTCAATCATTGGTAATTTTAAATAATGTTTCCCTTTTTTTAATTAATTTTATTTCATTGAGTATTTTTTTGATCTTGTGTAATTTCGTCCATTTTTATTTTGATCAAATTGTATTCCATAAATTGTACAATATATTTTTCAATTGCAATCATATTGTTTTCGATTAAATGTTTTCGATCATTATTTTTCGATAACATGTTTTTCGATCAAAGTTTCTACCTAGATAATTTTAGTCACTTGTACTTAAATATCATTATATCTTTATAATAATTTATTTTTAATTTTAGGATCATGTACTTATAAAACATGTTTCAAAAAAATCCGTCCATTTGAACAGATAGTTAAGGAATTAAAAAATCACTACCACAACGCCATCAAGGTGGATTCCGGTAACAACTACAAACTCCGCACTAAAGGGGCCAAGAAAAATTTAGTCTATTTAGAAAATAGTCCAAACTTTTGTCCACTCACCGTTGGGCGGCGCTGTGAAGATGCAGTTAACTGCGATACTATGTGCTGTGGTCGTGGATTCGATATGTCGTCCAGAAAAGTGAAAGAAACTTGTAATTGTAGATGGCGCAACGAAACCATTTACGAAATAATGTGCCAGAAATGTGAAAGAGAAGAAATAATTTATATATGCCGATGAATTTGTGATTTTATATAAATAATAATTAATATAAGTTTTAATTACATAAATAACAAATTTCTTTTCTAAAAACATTTCTTGTTGTTATGAGAGAGGACTAGGTTTTGTACCTATAACACAAAAGAATTTCACTCTTCATACCTAGGTGCCGGAACTCAAAAATTGCTTTGGGTGCCCGGCCTCTATGCGAGAAATGGGGGCTCCCCCCCTCCACACCTCACTTAGGGTCACCACCAAGCCATTTTAAAGCGTTCATTTTTTGAAAATATTCTTGGAAAAAAATGTATTGTTAAATGTCAAATTGCTGGAGTTTTGAGGATTGAAGCGACAGACGGGAGTTCCCATGAAATAAATAGAAACACAGTATCAAACATTTATTAACTATCATGAATTTAGAAGGAGATTTTTGATGATTTATTAATACACATATAATGGGGTATTGTACCTACATAAGGTGGACATGCGAAAAAACCTCAGGTTATTTACGAAAAAACGCTCGGGACCGTCAATTTTTGATTTTAGGGGAAACATTTTTTTGCCAGTTTCACCCCCTGAATGGAAACCCTCTAGCCGGGTTGAAACTTGCCCCTAAAATCTTAAATGGAAATAGGGGTCGAATGATATCTTATTTTGAAGGTATTTTTACCTAGATTATAACCCCCCAGTTTTAAATAGCTACTGTCTTCCTAGCCATGATCTTTTAACGATTTTTACTTTCTTTATATGCTTACTAGCGCACCGTCTTGCTGGATTATTAAGTTATTTGCTATGTACTGATCGTCATCCTCAATCAATTCTAGTAATGCTGGATAAATGACGTTTTCTAATAATATTTCTGCGGTTAAAGTTCTAGGTAAAAAAAGGGGCCAGTTATATGGTTACCAAAAATGCCAGTCTAAACATTCAGTTTTTCTGGATGTTGCGTATGCACTTCATGAAATATTCTAGGATTTGAATCAGACCAATAACGACAGTTGTGACGATTTACCGTACCATTTAGAAAAAAGTGCATTTGTCAGAAAAACACACGTTGAAAAGAAATTGCTGATTATTTATTGCCCGTTCAGTCATAATTTCACAAAATTGTAAGCGCCTATCAATATCGTCTTCGTTAAGTTCTTGTTCCAGATATATTTTGTATTGATTGATGAAACTTGTGTTCTTTCAATATCTTCTGAATGCCACTTCTCTTAATACCAGATGTTATCGCCAACTGTCTTTGTTCTGGTTCTTGAATAACATGCCCTAAAATCGCCACCTCTGTAGCTTTATTTAATACAGAATTATCCATTTCACGTTTTTTGTTAGCTACTGACCCCATTTCCCAAAATTGTTGGACTAACTCCAAAATATACTTTCGATAGACTTGTCAATTTTGATGTTGATTGTTAAAGAGTTGAGCCGTTCTATTAACACTACTTTACGGCGACCAAAGAATATCATCTGATAACAATAATTGAAGGCCACAGGAATAAAACTAGAATTGTAACAAAAAATTTCTTTTTAATAACAGTGTAAAAATTATGTTACACCGGTTTTGTACTTTTGGTGAGCCACTGTATGGGCTACGTAGGGGGTTATATTCTAGGTAGAAATAATTTTAAAATAAGATATCATTAGACCTCTGTTTGATTTAAGATTTTAGGGGTGAATCTCACCCCCGTTAGAGGGTTTCCGTTCGGAGGTGAAAATGGCAAGAAAATGTTTCTCCCTAAAATCAAAAATTGACGGGTCCAAGCGTTTTTTAGTAAATGACTTGGGTTACTCGCGAGCACTACTAGAGAGCTGTTTCTGACTCTAAATGATCTATAGCAACTTTCACATGTTATCCCTTCTCCCCTCAAGCATTTCCTCAGTAGCATAATAATATGTATATATGTACAGAGCTCTTGTCTTAATAATTGTAGACTGTTATTAGTCGTTCTTTTTTGACGTCATAGGGTTGTATACACCAAGAATAATAAACCAAGTTCAGTGGATTGTCAATGACAAGTAACGGCGACTTTTTTATCACAAAAAATAGAGCTCTGAACGATATTTTCAGAAATTGTTCTTTAAAATGGGTTCAGAGTGCGGTAAATAATGGTGGAAAGTCTATAGTTTGTTTTACTTTTAATGCCTATTATTTTAATAAGTGATATTTAACAAATATTTAAAAGTTATGGACTTTCCACCATTTTTTATAGTATTTAAAAGCTAAAACGCAACTGTGCTAATTCGAGACATACGTTTTATTAAACTCATCGTGTTACGAATTTCTGACATTAAGAGAAATTTAAAGTGGCGTCTTGTATTCTTCGAACAAAAAATCGTTTTCCAACCTAAGAAAAAAGTTGAGTTGGGTCTTAAAAAGAAAGCTTTATTACTATTTTGCATGAGCATTAGGATTATCGCAACCTGCAACTCTGACAGCCAATTAAAAATTGATGCCGCATTAAGGCACCCTGTCGCTCTACCAACTTGGGCCACAACAGCTTCTTTATTTCATTTAATGGCACTTTTTGTCAACGTTATGCTATGGGTGCTCCGCACCCAGTTTAAAACAGCTATGGGTGCTTGCGCACCCAGAGCCCCGAGGAATCGGCGCCTATGTCACTCTTATTTTGGTAGATAGCAATTTGATATACAGGGTATCCCAATAGTGCCAATATTTTAATTTCTGTTATAGACACGCAAACAAATTTAAAATAAGTTACCTAAGTAGGTACCTCGGTGGATTTGAAAAACGCATTTTTATAAATTTTGATGTATAGGCCAGTAAGTAGAGACGTCCCAGCTAGCACACAAACACACGTTAATTAATGGCAAATTAATTAGTTGCAGTTTTAGGATCTTTAACATCGCATACAATGTACTTTTATTTAACGTAACCACAACATCCATGCAACCGCCGAATGTCCGCACCCAGACAACACACATAGTCAAATTGACGTCCACTTTAGATAAATTTGAGGGTCAGAACGTCCATATTCGTATATCCGATATCCAGTGTACGTCCGTTTTTGATCTTTAAATTTGACAGCTGCATATTGATACCCAGATGACCTAATTTTAAGTTCATTAGTGTTTTAACGTACAGTGGACATCCATCTTAATTAATCATTTATCCAATCTACCAGTTAATATCCATCTATATGCACTCTCTTTTTTTTAATAAAATTCTTTTGAAATCCTAATATATTATTAACGTATCTAGTTTAAAGTGTTCAAGTGGCTCCTTGGTCGAGATCGTCTAGCGGTTGAAAGCGTAGAACGATAATGGACGTGCCGTGAGTTCGATCCCCGCTCAGATCAAGCGTTTTTTAATAAAAAAGAAATGGTGTATAGCGAGTTGCGAAAATAAATAAATAAATTATTAATAATATAAAATAGTGTGTAGTGAGTTGCGGTTGTGTACAAAAAGTGAAATATAATCCAGGTATGACAGGCTTCCGATTCCACTTACAATGAATCAGGAAGTCTGTATGGCTCTATGATGGTGAGTTCAGAATAGGGGTGGCTCGGGTGCTAGTGTTGGTAACACAGTTTGATCTGCGATCCTATAGCACACCAGAGTGCACTCAAGATAAACTCAGTGTAGTAAAAAAAAACATTTCCAGGTGGTCACTGCTAAAGGTACCCACTAAATTAGGATTAAAGCATTAATCTCCTTTATACCTTGTACCCTACGGTACCCTGAAAGAAAACGGTCAAGAACCGGTAATAAAAGAAACACAGGGATAAATAACAAAATATATATTTCCAAAAAAATAACACCTCGGCCCGGTATTGGCTTCCCCGGTATACAGAAAACAAATTCGTAATACAAGAACACCGGTCACAAAGATCGGTTGAGTTATACAAGGAAATCAAATAATTAAACGGGAATTTATGATTCCCCCTGTATACAGAAAATAATTTTTTACATTAATTAAAATTAATTTTCAAAAACAAATAAGTTGAAATAAATAAACGGTTTAAAATTCAGGGAACAATTAGGTTCCCCCTGTATACAGAAAATAAATTTATTAAAAGAAAAATTAATTTTCAAAACCAAATAAGTTGAAATAAATAAACAGTTCAGAATTCAGGAAGCAATTATGTATACGGAAAAAAATTTACTAAAAGAAAAATTAATTTTCAAAAACAAATAAGTTGAAATAAATAAACGATTTAAAATTCAGGAAGCAATTATGCTCCACCTTGTATATGGAAAATTAATTTTTCACTAAATAAAATTAGTTAAATAAAGCAGGTGATTTAAAAAAAAAGAAACTACCAAGTAAAATTAAATTATACGGAAATTTACAACGCTCTTGGTGTAGAGAAAATGCATTTCTCAACAATAAAATTAAGTTAAATGTAGCAGGTGAATTATAAAGAACTAAAATTAATGCGGAAAACTACAGCGCTCCCTGTAGAAAATACATATTCCAATAATCAAAATTAGTGAAGTAAAATGGTTGAATGATTATCAAAATGGTCAAAACGGAATTTTCGGAGTCTTCTATGTGTAAAAGAAAACCATTTTGACTAGTAAATCAATGATGTACGACGGTCTAATGATACTGAAGTTTCAAAAAAATAATATTGAATTTCACGTCGCTCAGGTATATGGGAAATTAAATTTTATGACGAATAGAATTAAAGTATTCGATCGGCGATGGCTGTTTAACAATTAACACAAAAATCAATGAATTTTCGAGGCTTTCAGCCGTGTTTCGCAAAAATATTACTCTCGACAGCTAGGAATAATATACGGATCGGTCGGTTGTAAAGCTTCCTGGGTCAGAG
The DNA here is from genome assembly GCA_927349885.1 of Psylliodes chrysocephalus. NCBI lineage: Eukaryota > Metazoa > Arthropoda > Insecta > Coleoptera > Chrysomelidae > Psylliodes > Psylliodes chrysocephalus. The sequence continues at coordinate 50,564,553 of OV651820.1, read as the reverse complement.
CCTTTTCAGGAGATCCGCAAATGGTTTAACCAAGGGAGGTTTGATAACGCTAGATCCCGTTAATTTAGTATTAAAAAAAGAGCTGATTGTTATACCGGGAGGCGGTTGTAAAGCTTCCTGGGTCAGAACCTATTCAGGAGATCCGCAAATGGCTCAACCAAGGAAGTTTTGACAACGCTAGATCGCGATAATTTAATTAATAATAACTAATAAAAAAAATGAATAATTAGCCAGAAGTCGAGTCGGGAATGGCAATTTCTTATGGAAGAAAAGAACAAATTATATAGAAAGGCCTACCTTGGTTAATAATCGGAAATACAGAAAAACTAAACGGTTCACTACTTCGGTGAAGAGCTTCGGAGGAACTAGAAGACACTACGGTGGTCAAGAAGTGAGAGCCTAAAATTTTTGCTTCACTCTTACTTATGCCTTTTTGGCTGAAGCGCTACACCTCGACCAGTTCGGAGTGGGAGAAACCACCACCAGTTTTCGGACTATTTACTACTAATAACAACAAAAAATGACCCTCGCGCACCTTCGCAAATAATTTAGATAATTTTGCAGGAAATTCTGTCTTTTAATACGAACATGGTTTTACAGTACAAACGAGAATATTTTAAACTACGGGGGCTCACTCAGCTACTCCGAGCCGGCAATGACTAGGAAATATAATATAAGGGGGACCTTTAAAGCGTACTTCCAGGAAAATTAATTAAAATATACATTTCTAAAATAAATTAAAAATAAAATTTAGAGACTTCGTCACACAGGAATGGATGTCCAAATATATTTAGGAATTTTACGTCACCTAAATGGCCAAAATCGTGCCATTAATATACTTCACTGGACGTCCATTGGATGTCGGAAGTCAAGAATAAAACCAATTTTTGGACATCCAGACATTCTAAATTGTATATCGAATGGACGTCCAGTGGACCTATTTGTCTCATAGAGGTTAAATAGTAAAGTTTGGAAAACACTTTTACGGTCCTTTCTCCCGAAAATAGTTCCGAAATGTTTTATAGATATTACTAGCTGATCCGGTGAACTTTGTATCACCGTTTGTTACACTATGAAGATTTTTACATATTTTTGGTACTAATCGAATATGTATTAAACTTTCGTCCCCCTATCTCAACTCTGGTCCAAACCATCAGACCTCTTCGCTCTAACGCCAGCTCATTTTTTTAACCATCCGGCAGGCGCACCCACAAAGTTACATGAACAGACGCGCATGTATCTCATAGATACACTACCATATTTTGGTATAAAATAAATTAAACATCAGTACCAGTAGATTTCTCAACTCTTCATAATTATTTTCGTTATTTAGATCGTATTTCTTTTTTCCTGATGTCATTTTAATGCCTACAAAAAAATTAAAACATAAATACAACCAGAGCTATGATAAGTATTTAGCAAATGTACTTCAAGTAATCAGTATTAAATAATTTAAATTTCAAATCTACTTACAATATTAAGTATAAGTATTTTACGAAAGTACTTGAAATATTAAGTAATTTACTTAAAACAAATAATTCAAGTATAAGTAGCAAGTACATACCTTAAAAATACTTAGTAAATTCAATATACTGAAGTAATTCGAAGAACTGAAAATATGTTAAAAATACTTAAAGTACTTTTAAATATTCAGTATTTTGAAATACTAATTACTTAAGTCATGTTTTAAGTATATATTAAATTAAAGATCCCCTCTTGAGTTATCAACTTAAAACTCAACATATATAGCTTTGTATATAAATGAACACTAATATTTCGTTTAGACATGACCAATAAAAATGGCCATCCAATATGTTGGTATGTGTATAACATACAATATACAATACAATGTATACTTGGTTTATTAAAATAATTTAAATCTTGAGTTTTACTCGGCGTTTTTGTTACATTGTTACTTGATAGATGATTACATGATGATATAAATTATATATTTTCCAACAACTTCATAGAACTTTCCATCTAAAAGAGGGTTGCTTTGTATTTTTTTGGCAAGCAAATTATCTTGACCATCGCTAAACTGCTCTGGTTTTTGACTTGGTTTAATTTGTAAAATTTTACTTATGGTTTTATTCCTTACTCCAAAATAATCCGGCAACAACTTTTTTTTTGGTGTCTTGGGGGTATAACTTGGGTCATCGTCGTCTGATATTTGGAACGGGTCCTCTGGCAAAGCCAAAGTCGCCTCAAATAAATCATGCTCAACTTCCATGATTTTTATAAGCTGCAGATATTAAATATAAACAATAATTAAAGGTACCATACCATAATGCGGTTTACCCTCGAAGTAAACCGATTAATATTCTTGTTTTTATAGAAAAAAATTATAGAATTCTGCAAAAAATATATATATTTTTTCTACTTGCGTGCGGAAATAGCTATTTGTATTACTAGGGAGGAAAGTGCCACTTTTCCTCCCGCAGGATGAAGTTTACTGCCCGACGCGAAGCGGAGGGCAGTAAACATCCAAGGGAGGAAAAGGCACTTTACTCCCAAGTAATACATATGATTTTTCCGCCTCCCTCAAATAACAAGTCATTTTTAAATAATTTTCTTCGGCGCATTGCTTGAAATGTAAATACTGTTTTTCGTATTTTTCTTTAGATTTTTGGGATAATAGAGATTGTACTGTTGCATTAACCTGTTCCAAAATATCCGGTGGTGTATTAAATATATCTTCAAATTCGCTTAAATCACTAATTTTTTAAATATTATTTTATATTTTGTAGATATATTATAGCGTAACACACTTTGAAACTGATCTGTCAATCGACCATAGCATGCTATAATATTTCTGTCCTAAATTCGAAAATCGGATGAATCTATGAATTGAAGTCAAATTATTAATGTAAAAATCGTTAAATTAAAATAACAATTTACTGGTTTTTACTATTTTGCAAAATACAGGGTGTTCTATAAATAAACGGTAAAATTTATGCTTATATAATAGAATATAGTTTAGGTCGTCAATGCCGTATAAGCTATTTCATTTATGACATACCATGACGTCACTTTTACTTTTCCTCCCTAGGGAGCAAAAGTACTTTTCCTCCCTAGGGAGGAAAAGTTCGACTTTGCTCCCTGCAATGAGGCCAGAAAATGTATACTTTGGATAGAGGTAGGCGGAAAAACATTTTTTACGCACGTAAATGTGTGCTGGAAGTTTAATTTTCCGCACGCCGTGTGGAAATAGTAGTTTGTGCAACAAGAGTGGTTATGAAAGAGTAATCAATCGTCTGAGTGCGATATAGACAATCCACTCGAGTTGTACAGAATATTTTTTCTACGACCCACTAACGAAAATATGAACTGTGATTGGTGGATTTCATTTTTTTGCAGTATTCTCACTACCTAAAATGGATATGAAATATAGTCGTTCGGTTGAACACAATGACATACTTTTTCGTTTTGTAGTCTGTGCGTAGATGAGCTAATATCCAAGTAAGTGTATAAAAAATATTTTTTTCTACAACTGTTAAAAACATTTTTATATCGTCTTGGACAGGTTTTTTTCAAATGTGAAACATTAATTTCTTCCAGCATTTCGTCCACAACATTGAGATACGAGATAGAACCCAACAAAAAGAGAGGTATTATTAGTACCAGGTATCGGTGAACTACAAGTCCGGCATCGGCACACGTTAGACGTCGTGTGTCACAAAGATTTGATTTGTTTGAGCGTGTTTATTGTCACTTTTACTGTACTGTTTACTGTCCGGGTAGCATATTTACACATCCTCCTATATGACGGCACCGGAGTCCTGAAATCTGTTCGCCTTTGTAACCTACAAGTACGCTACAAAAGCTCATTGATTTAGGCACCAACGCATGAGGCCTCTCTTATTGCTGGAATCAGTAAGCAAGCTTAGCTGCATTATATGAAACAATGGCTGTACTTAAACTGCCGTTAAACGGTCGTGTACTAAAATGCCGTTAATAGACATGATGTCATTCAAATAACGCATTTGAAGTGTTTTGGGATTAAAAAAAAGAAAATATACAAGAATAAAACGAAGCAACGACTTCTCGTAGGGTGGCGGCTTCGCCGCCACCAAAAATTTTTAAGCCATACCTGGATACGCCTACCGGCATAGACGCCAACGGACTGGACACAGCTAAAATTGAAAAGTAAAGTCTTACATAACATAAAATTTGTATGGGTGTCTAACTCAATGAGCTTTTGTAGCGTACTTGCAGGCTACAAAGGCGAACAGGTTTCAGCACTCCGGTGCCGTCATATAGGAGGATGTGTTAATATGCGTCCGGCAAATATGAAATGCGAGTCCTAGTTTGTTTGGCGTGGCAGTATTTTTAATAAAATACTTAAAGTAAATATGTACGTAAGTAGATTTGGATTTTCCAGTACATTTTTCAAGTAACAAGTAATACCACAAAAGCGTTAATTTAAGTACAAGTACAAGTACTTTTTTTCAAATACAATAAGTACATTTCCAAAAGTATCGTTAGTTCATAAATTCTTTAAGTAAAATACTTAAAGTAAAAAAATACTGATTATTTAATTCAAGTACGTTTTTGTACTGAGTACCTCAGCTCAGAATACAACTTACATAGGCGCATGTATCTCTCAGATACATATAGTATCGTATCGTTATATTTTATCATATAGAATGATAAAATACAAATATATTACAAGTATATACATTAGCAGCAAAAGCCGTAAATGAACTAAAAAAAATATAATTAAAAAAAAAACTTACATAAACTGTCTTGTGTAATTGTGAGATACAAAATATCAATATCTCAAAACGGCTGATCACTTGGCAGTCACATTGCATTCTGTTAGATAGGACCACTGAAGCTAGGAAGGTAGGTAGGAGCGGAAAGGTCTTGCTCTTTAAACGAGGTGGTACAAATTAAAAGAAAATTACAATGTATCTGAGGGATACATGCGCCTGCTTAAAGGTTAATTGGGAGATTACACTACGTTATCCCAAAGACTAACCTGAAGGGTATTCGTGATAATCGACTAAGTTTGTATCAGCAAATAAAGAAAATGCAGCTACATTTTTGGGATAAATGGAGCAAGAAGTATATCAGTCAGCTTCAAATTCCCTCCAAATGGAAAATTAAAAATGACGAAGCCGTGCAAATAGGATAACTTTTTGTAATAAAAGAAGACAGTATTCCTGTATTACAGTGGTGTCTTATCGACAATAAAACCCCTACCCAACAACAGATTCTTCAAGACTTACGAGATTAATTGGAAGCTAAAAAGCGGAATGACGAAAATAACCTAACAATTAAATATCATAACGGTATTCCAAAAATTGTGAAAAAAATCGCTTTCAATCTTGCTAACCGACAACCTCCACAATATAACGATTGGACCCTTATGTATACTAATCTGGATTCTCTAACTGCTAAATTCAATAGTTTTTTTGTGCTCAGTGCAACATTTTTCTCCCAACATTATTATAATTTCTAAAACTTCGCTCAAGTTGTCTACTGCCGATTCACTTATTAACATTCCTGGATTTACAATTTACAGAAGCGACCGCGCAAATAATGTTTTCCTACGACCACTTAGGAAAGTGACACATATCACACTATATAGACCTATGGAAAGTGCCCTATATCACACGCGTATGAATAAGAATTTACTTTCCACCCAAGTGAGAATATGCTACTTTCCGCAGTAGCTGTCAGAAAATGTCAAACACATAATTTCTATTTTGATCTATGTAATGTCCATATTAATGCTAAAATCGATATGATTGTTAAATTATTGTAAATTAGATCCTAGATATTTATCTTTAACAATTATTTTTAGAATAATTTTAAAATAACTAAGATATATTTGCTTTTTATTCTGGTTAAACACATAAGCGATTAGATCAATCAATTACCGTAAGGCCTGTTAGCTCAGTTGGTTAGAGCATCAACTTTGCAATTTGAGACCGTCCAACGACCGCGATCGAATCCTGGCTGTGCCAGAATTTTTTTTTTATTTTTTTTTATTTGTTTAGAAATTATGAAAATTTAATAAATACGATTATTGTTGATTATTTTTTTAAATACATTTTAATTATTATAATAATCTGGTTTTACATTTTTTGATGAAATTATTTTGTGGTCGTAGGAAAAATATTGTACATCACTTGTGTGAAAAGTGATTTTCCACACTCGTGTGATAGTCGCACTCGGCTTACGCCTCGTGCGACAATATTTCCCACTCGTGTGAAAAATGTCACTTTCCACACTCGTAATGTAATATACTATTGTGGATGGATCTGTATCTATTAAGACTTATCACACCGCCTTATATATCAACATTCCCAATATAGATTTAATTTCGTTAAAACTATCATACAAGTCTTTTTCAAATACTCTGGTATGTTTATATCGTCCTTCAAAGAAAACTTATCTAGAAAACGTCCAACAGCTTTTTGAGGTACTTTAGAACCTATCTATTTCTCATGACAATCTTATAGTGTTTGGGGATTTCAACTTTCCAGAAATTTCCTGGCCACTTACTGCAGGTCTTGAAGTAACGCAAAACTCTTTTTCACACTTTATAAATTTTATTATAGACTCCAATCTTGAACAACTTATAAACGAACATACCCGCTTTCGCTTAAATCAAGAACCTTCAAGTCTAGACCTTATATTAACAAACGACAACCAACTTCTATTTTCTCCATCTGACCACTCACCTATTGCGAAATCTGACCATGGCGTTATTATATTTAATATGCAATTTAACATAGAAATCGCTAATCCCGTTAGGGACGTAACCTATAGTGTAACAAACTTTAATAACGTAAAGAGATTCCTCTCCGAAATTGATTGGAATCACCTTTTTAGAATTACTGTATTAGTAGAAAATATGTGGACACTATTTCATACAAAGATATCTGAAATTGTGAAGACCAATACAAAAAACAAAAAAAATACGTGTGTGTGGCACTCGGGGACTGCCGCGGTAAAGCTATTGCATAGCATTTTTAATCAACTTATGCAATCATTATTATTATTTATTTATTTTATGCAGAATTTTTTTCTTTGATATTAATTCAAGTTACACTTTTTGAGCGTGGTGACCGATAAGAAAACAATTTTTTTTCTTTTATTGAATAAATGAGAAGTTAATATTGTTTAAAATATTTATATTATCTTACAATACATGTAGGTTATTCAGGAATTTTTATCATTGAAACTATAGGTTTATGGTAACTGAAATAAGAAACATAAGTTTGAGAAATGATATCCTCTAAATATCTGGAAAATACCGCGTCAATGGTGGTCCCACACAAACACCGTGCCCAAGTCTGCCGAACTGAAACGACGTTAGACGATGGACGGCTTTCAACGCCGCACCGCTGTGCCGGTCGGAGTAGGGGGGGGTGTTAGGTTTATTTTCGTTACGAAATTTCTTGATTCGGTCGCCGCGCTCAAAGCCCGCGATAAAAGCTATGCAATAGCTTAAAATGTCTTCAAAATAAATTAAAACCCTGGATCAATGAACAACTTTTAACTTTAATTAAACATAAGAAAAATATGTGAAAAAAATTTAAAGCAACCAAAAGACATGATTTTGTTAAGCATCGACGTTTCGCAAACAATTTATTGAATGTTATTAATAATGCAAGAAGAGAGTACGAAGAATATATCGCTAGTAGCGATAACCCTAAGAAACTATTTAAACACATAAAATGCTCTCTATCTTCCAAAGTATCAGTCCCGCTTCTTAAAAAAACGGATGGAATCTTATGTAATAATGATCAAGAAACAGCTGAAGCTCTGGCCAACCATTTTTCACAAGTGTTTTCCTTAGAACCCACAGGTGACATCCCAGTTAGCCACGATGCTCGAACAGCAACCTCTTTATGTAATGTCGAGTTCTCATCTGCAATTGTTAATGAAAAAATTCAATCAAATTCCTCACCTGGAATTGACAATTTATCCGCAATGCTTTTAAAACAATGCGCATCTTATTTAGCTTTACCTCTATCCATTATTATGACATTTTCCTTTGCATCTCACACACTTCCTTCAATGTGGAAAATTGCTTCGGTGACACCTATTTTTAAAAAGGGTGAGAAACTCAGTCCATCCAACTATCGTCCAATAAGCCTCGTCCCAATTGCCTGTAAAATAATGGAATCTTAACAAATAATATGTCTGATTTTCTCAACAGCCATGACGTCCTACCAAAAGAACAACACGGTTTTATCAAAGGCCGATCCACATTAACAAACCTAATGACCTGTTTAAACGATTGGAGTACGTCTGTGGATAATAAAGAGCCTGTCGATGTCGTATATCTTGATTTCGCTAAAGCTTTTGACCGTGTTCCCAAAAAGACATTGCTTTATAAGTTGGAAAAAGCTGGCATTCGCGGCTCTTTACTTCTCTGGATAAGTGATTTTTTGTCAAATCGCATCTTCAAGGTAAAAGTTGGACATGTTCTCGTCAGAGTATCCAGTTCTAAGTGGTGTCCCTCAAGGCTCTGTCATAGGGCCATTACTATTCTTGGTATACGCTGCAGATCTAGGCAAAGACTTAAATTCTAATATCTCGTGTTACGCTGATGACACTAAGCTATACTCTAATCCTGTGACAGATTCTGTCCAGCTACAAAAAGACCTTGAAACTATTTCAAACTGGTGCAAATCCTGGCTGTTTCCTTTAAACGCGGAAAAATGAATCGTCCTGCATAAAGGAAAAAATAACCCGTGCGTCAACTATTATTTAAACGGTAGTGCGTTAGCAATTGTGAACTCCTATTATGACCTGAGACTCATTGTAAACTCTTCATTAACGTGGTCAGAGCACATATCAGCGATATGTAAACATTCGTACTCAATGCTCTACCTATTAAAAAAGTTTCTCACGCGTGTGAACTTTCAAACATTTTCTAAACCTTATACAACTTACGTTAGATCATTGATGGAATATGTCGGACCTGCGTGGTGTCCTAATCTGGTTTCTGATCAAAATAGATTGGAAAATTTTCAATGCTACTTGAATATCTTTTGGTAGAATCAGACCATCGTATGATGTAAGGGGTTTTCTCGCCACAGAGAAAACGATTCCTTACGAATGACGCTGGTTACGGGCGGTTCTCGAGCGCCAGATTTTTGGTGATGGTTTACTCCACGAACTTTCGAAACGGCGTCGAAAGTACTCGGGTAGCTACAGATGGAGATGAAAAATTCCAGGGGTCAAGGTCACTTAGACACAGGTAATAGGGTGCCACAAGTAACGGGCTTTAATTGTTGCTTGGGCTGGTACAGAATTAATCACTAGCTGAAATATAAGGGGGAAATAAATTTAGGAATTAACAACCAGTAATACGGCAGGTTAACATTGACACATATATTGTGGTTAACTATTTACAATAAAAAAAAAGAAATTAAATATTTCAACGCCCACCCTCACGGTAATATGTACAAACCCTGAACAAAAATAAACAAACAAAACGGACGGAAATGACTTTCGAGTAGTCTCAATCAGACGTAAAGAAAAAACATGAAATCAATACTTATAATTATCACGGTCGCAGTAAAAGTTTATTATTGAATTGTTTATTCTGTTGTTGAGTTAAAATGCAATTTGCTATTTTATTCGGCAGTATTATTTCGGTCGTAGCAAAAATTAACTGTTAAATTTTCTAATTGGTATTTACAATCAAATGTAATTGAATGCTTCAGTAAAACAAAATATCATATTGGTTGCAGAGAATGCGAGGAGACAGGTTCGGGATAATACTAATTCCAGAGCTGAAACCGGGACCCTATAAGAGGTTTACTCACTAGTGGTTGGAAAGTAAAACCAACTAACAACCGGGATAGTACATTATCCCTGAGTGAACCGATCGTAATCACGAGCCGCTTCAAACTGGGGAATGATACTATTTAATGTCAATTGAATAACGGAGTTTTACATAAAACAAATTTAATAACCGGGATAGCACACTATCTCTGAATGAGGCGATCGTAATCACGAGCCGCTTCAGACAGGGGAATAATACTATTTGAGTTCACTTACAATAACGGAGACTAACGCAAATGAGGGTTTCAGACGGAAAATAAACTAATAACCGGGATAGCACATTATCTCTGAATGAGACGATCGTAATCACGAGCCGCTTCAGACAGGGGAATGATACTATTTTAGTTCTGTTGAAATAACGGAGACCTAACAAATAAATTTTTAGATATAGAATGAACTAATAGCCGGGATAACACCTTATCTCTGGATGAAGCGATCGTAATCACGAGCCGCTTCAAACTGGGAATGATGCTATTTAAATTCTCTTAAAATGTGCAGTTCTAAAAATAAAACAAAAGAAAATGCCTCGTCGCAATTCTACAAATATAACCAATCAAAACATTAGACAATTCCCAAACAGTTCCAATCAATTATTTATTGGATAATGTTTTTAATAAACTGTATTATTTGTTCACGGAAATTTCTTGCAGTTGGAAAAATTGACTATAAGACTATATTTACGATTGAATGATAAATAATCTAATTAACGGTTAAGCCTTCGAATAAACTAAAATGAAATTTTTAATTTATTCACCTAAATTTCCAGTAGTAGGAAAAATTAACTATACGACTATATTTACAATCGAATGTAAAATAAATTGTTTAACGCTTAAAACTTTAAATAAACTAAAATGAAAGTTATTATTTATTTACGGAAATTTCCAGTAGTATGAAAAATTAACTATAAGACTATATTTATGATTAAATGAAAAATAAATTAATTAACATTTAAGCCTTCAAATAAACTAAAATGAAATTTATTAGTTATTCGCGGAAATTTCCAGTAGTAGGAAAAATTAACTATATGACTATATCTACGATTGAATAAAAAAAATAAATTATTTAACGGTCAAGACTTTAAATAAACTAAAATGAAATTTATAAAGAACGGTGTTTTCTAACAAGAATAAATTAAAGTATTTTTCAATCAAAACAAATTAAATCCTAACTCAACACGGAATAAATCAAATTAAATCGGTTTCAAATAGCACGGCTTAAAGACTCGGTCACGAAAGAAATTATCAAAAAAAAAACTATCAACAAACTTTACCTCGCGGCGTGAAATAGATTTTCGGAATCGTAGGTATTTAGCGTTTAATCGAGTATTGGATTTGACGGTGTAAAAGCAAGTGAAATTTTTAATTCAGTCTCGGACGTGGTTCAGCCGATGTATGCCCTTCCACATCAGAACACCCCACCATGGTCGCGCGCGCAGGTAGAGCATCTCGAAGCTTTTGAACCGTGGTAATACGGAGGATATACAGGGCCTACCCATAAAGTTGAAATTAATTGAAAATCGAAATTAATACCCGGAATTAATTAATAATAATAATAATAGTAATGAAAATTGACTTCATTACATCCCCCCCTCACTTCGGAAAGAAAAATAAAGGTGAACATCGTTTGCCTTTATTTTTCCTTTTATCCGCCTACCTAACTGTTACAAAAACTACTAAAATTTACAACTTCAAAAAAAAATATAATCTTCCCAATCTTCTTTCTTCGGTTCCGGAGTCAAAACCATACCATACCATACCAGCAGACTCGGAACTACCATTGTCGGAACATTGAAGGCCGACATTGCGGCGTCGTGGACGTAGGTCTACCTGTACTCCAATCGATCGGTACCTTCCAGACGGTACAGGGGTGGTGACGGTGGGTGAGGTTGGTGTCTAGGCTGACTCGACGGCTGGTTTCAGGTCTTTTATGTGCACCTGATTAAGTCTCTTTCCTGAAGCATTTTTGAGGTTGTAGACGACGTGTGATACGACTTTGACAACGGTGTACGGACCGGAGTATTTCGGAGCTAATTTGGCGGCCACATGATCTACGGCTGATGACAACGTATGTTCGCGCTTCATCACTAGATCACCAATAGTGCATCTCCAGTCTCGTCGACGCAGATTGTAGTAATGAGCCTGCGAGGTAAAAGCTCGGGACAGGTTGAGACGGGCTAGGTCAAAACACTCTTTGAGTTTTCCTAGTCTCTTGACAAAATTTTCAGGACTTTCTTCTTCAATTGGTTCGGTTTCGGCAGATTGGTTATTTGTCTCTATTTCTTGTCTTAGGGATTTGGGGACGACTAACTCCCTTCCAAAATTTAAGAATGCTGGAGAGAAACCAATTGATTCGTGACGGGAGGTGTTGATTGCAAATTTTAAATCGGATAAATGGAGATCCCAGTCTTGATGATTGTCCTCGCAAAACTGTGCTATCATTGTCTTTATGGTTCGGTTTGCTCGCTCTACGGGGTTAGCTTGCGGTGTGTAAGCCGGTGTACATCGATGACGGATTCCTAACTCTTTTAGAACGGATTCAAAGAGTTTGCTTGTATATTGTGTGCCATTATCGGTTATGACTTCTTTTGGACATCCAAAAGTTGTGACGATATCGTTATAGAAAACGGTGCTCACGCTCTTTGCGGTGGCAGTTCGAATAGCCTTACATTGCACCCACTTGGTAAATCTGTCCATAAACATGACGATATAGGCATTACCCCTTTTACTCCGGGGTAGCTGTCCAACAAGATCTGTGCTAACAACTTCCCATGGTTGACTATTCGGTGATGGGTTCATCTTCCCCGGCGTCTGTTGTTGTGACGGTTTGTATTTCTGACATTGTAAACAACTTCGGACATATTTGGTAATGTCTCGGAACATTCCAGGCCAATAATATTCTCTAGCTATGCGGGTAATAGTTTTGGCAATTCCGGCATGGCCTGCGGTCGGCGCATCATGGTTTTCTTTCAGAACGCGGTCTCTTTGCGGTTTTGGTACGCACAATTTCCATGGATGTGACAGTTCTGGTTCTTTGTAATCATTGATGTCCCAAAAATGACGGTATAGTCGGTTTTCTTTAATGCAAAAATCTGGATAATCGGTAGGGTTCCTTTCAACCTCGGCTTTCTTAGATGAATACCATTTGCACTTGATATCTTCATCCACGGCGCACACATCTGGTGTGTCTGACATAGTTTGAATTTCTGGCAACGGATTTCTGGATAATGCATCAGCTATTCGGTTTAACGTTCCTTTTCGGTATTTGATCTCAAAATCGTACTGTTGCAAGAAAATGCTCCATCTTGCAAGACGGCCGGACGGACTCACAATTGAATGCAACCATTTCAATGATTGGTGGTCGGTGAGTACGGTGAAGTGGTATCCTTCTAGGTAAGCTCGCATCTTTTCAATACCCCAGACTATAGCGAGGCATTCCTTTTCTGTAACTGAGTAGTTCCTCTCGGCCGGACTCAGAGTTCTACTGGCATATGCGATGACATAGTCGATGCCATCCTTTTTCTGTGTCAGCGCTACTCCTAAACCATGATCAGAAGCATCAGTTTGTAACGTGAAGGGTACGGTGAAATCGGGACAACTGAGTATCGGTGCCTCAGTCAAAATAGTCTTCAATTTTCGGAATGCGGTTTCTTGTTCTTCCTCCCAGCGCCACTTGTACGCCTTTCGCAGTAACTTTGTGAGTGGAGCTACCACCTGTGAGAAGGACGGGACGAACCTGCGGTACCAGGATGCAACTCCCAAAAATCTTCTCAATTCACGGATCGTTTTCGGTGCCTTGAACTGCACAATTGATGCTATCTTTTCGGGGTCGGTGCCTATTCCATCTCCAGTGACTATGTGTCCTAGATATTTCATGCTCGGTAAGCAAAAATTACATTTTTCAAAATTTATTTGAAGTTTTGCCTCTCTTAGGCGTCGGAAGACTTCTCTTAAATTAGCTAGATGATCTTCAAAAGTTTCACCTAGAATGATGATGTCATCCAGGTAGGCAAATGCATGTGGGTCCATCTCAGGCCCAATAATTCGGTCTATTAGTCTTTGAAATGTAGCTGGAGCTGAGTGAAGGCCGAAAGGCATGACTCGAAATTGGAAGAGTCCCCTTCCTGGCACAGTGAATTCGGTTATCGGTTTACTTCGGGACGATAGTGGTACCTGCCAATAGCCACTCTTCAAATCAAGACTGGTAATATACTTTGCGGTACGAAGCTTGTCTAAAATGGCATTCATATACGGCAGATGGTAGGCATCCTTCATTGTGACTTCATTAACCTTGCGGAAGTAAATACAGAATCGGTGTTTGCCATCCTTTTTCCTTACGATGACAACGGGTGAGCTCCACGGACTCTTGGAGGGTTCTATTACTCCTTCTTGTAACATTGTATCTACCTCTTCATTGATAACCTCCTGCATCTTTGGATTCTGAGGTCGGTATCTTTGTTTGATAGGTTCAGGTTTAACCAGCCGGATCTCATGTTCTACGAGATCGGTCGGTCCGCGTATGTCGTAAAAGGCAGGTAGTTTTGCTTGCAGTAATTCATCCAACATATCGGATTGTTCTGGAGTCAGTGACCGATCAGTAAGGGGCGTGATAGTCTGTATCGGACAGTCTATTCTACGGATCTGGACTTCCTTTCTGGGTTCATAGTAGGTTTCAGTAAATTTGGTGCCTTCGGTTTCATCTGCAATTTCCTGGGGCAATCCTGACTGAAAATCGACTGACTTTCTACTTGTCGTTGGGATTGCGGCCCGAATCGGAGTATTACGTGGAGTGAAACTCTTTGGCTGCCAAATTTGTATGCTGTCCTCTTTTATTATTATGGACTCTTTGTCCAGTGTCTTTGGAACCTCGGTTTGACTACTAGTTGGCGGATAGAATACGTCGGGTTCACATTCGGCGTGAACTAGGGCTTGTACTACTCGGGAGTGGTTTTCGGCCATCGACCTTGTGTCGGCGGATTCTAATGTAGCGGGTTCTATTGGTTCGATTACCCCAATGGGGTAACAGACTACGGCTTCCTCAATAGGTGGCATCGGCATCTCACCTATCGAAATTTGTCCAGTTCCCAGTTCCAGACGAAACTTGTGCTTGGCTAGGATGTCCATCCCCAGCACTATATCAGCACTCAAGTTCGGAAAGTGGACCAGTTCCTCGGAAATTTTCTGGCGGCCAAGTTGCATCGGTACGTGGTAAACATCCTGGACGCGAATCAAGTTTCCATTAGCTAATCTGGCAGAAGAAGATACTGCTTTGGATTTATGCCCTCTTTGGGAAAGATGTTTCGCTAGTCGGTTTCCAACGTAGGATTTCGAAGCTCCAGTGTCGATGAGTGCCACAAAATTTTCACCTATTATTTCCAGGGATAGGTGTGGTCGGGGATCGTGTGCGGGGGTGATAACGGATTCTTGAGAGACTAGTGTCGGCTGAAGCTGTTGGTTCCTCCCTTCCTTACAGCTCCTGTCCCATTTCCCGACTGGCTACACGGACATTCTTCTGACAATACGCCTTCCTTTTGGCACCGGGAACAGAATATCCTTGCTGGATTCTGGCAATGGGTTCTCAAATGTCCTTTCTGTCCACATCTCCAGCACAACACTTCTCCACGTGAGGTGGATGGTTGTGGTTCAAATCTTTGCGGCTGATTACGGACGGTGGGGACAGGTGAGGAAACGGGTTTATTGTCGGTCATTGGTGGCTTATCTTGGTAGAATCGAGATGAATCGGGAGAAGAATAGCGGGGGAACTCGGATGGTTTGAATCGGGTAGACTCGTGAACGGAGTTTCGGATAGGCTCAGATTGTAATGGATAACGGGGAGCGGTATTCCTTGGAGCGGAGCTAGTCGACGGTATGGCCTGTAATTCCTTCCTTAGAAGTTCGAATTCTCGGACCACTTGACTAAAAGTAATGACATCGGAGTAATCCGTCTTTCGGATTTGCTGACGAAACGAAACCAAATGTTTCCTCGTTTCCTGCATAGTGCCACTGACAGCGAGTTTATTCTTTTCTAGTTCTTTGATGATATCTGGATTCTTTAATAGATATACCCAGGATACTTGGGTAGTGGTCGTAGATGGAACCTCTGTTGGTTCTGATGTGTCTGTTTCGTAGGTTTCGGCGGTCGGTACTCTTAGTTCCGTAGATATGTTGTTTTCCGTGTCTGTTTTCCAGATGTCGTCGGTAGTGGGTTCGGACATAAACTCAAAGAAGAAGCGAACACGAGCGGGTTTTTGTCGTTACGGAATGGGCTTTATTAAAGAAAATAAAAAAAAATTCTGCAAGGTAGAAGAAGAGTAATCGGTCTCTTCAAAAAAAATGGGAATCCAGGCGGTGTTGAAATTCTGGTACTTAATTGTGAACGGTTTGTCAAGTTCTAATTTACTATACTTTTACGGCTAGTCAATGTTATCTGGTCTATTACTGGGCTATATAGACGGCAAGAAAAACAAGGTTCTTAAATTTACAGTGGGGCGGGCTAGTGTACGTACTAAGCGTACAGGGGTCTGAAAAAGACGGGGTTAAGAAAAAAAATAAAGCAAGACAGAAAAGTATCGAATAGAGTGGCAGGGCGGAAATAGCAAGGGATTACCTATCGGGAAGTAACTAGGTAACCAGGTCCCTGCTCGGGCGCCAAATTTGTAAGGGGTTTTCTCGCCACAGAGAAAATGATTCCTTACGAATGACGCTGGTTACGGGCGGTTCTCGAGCGCCAGATTTTTGGTGATGGTTTACTCCACGAACTTTCGAAACGGCGTCGAAAGTATTCGGGTAGCTACAGATGGAGATGAAAAATTCCAGGGGTCAAGGTCACTTAGACACAGGTAATAGGGTGCCACGAGTAACGGGCTTTAATTGTTGCTTGGGCTGGTACAGAATTAATCACTAGCTGAAATATAAGGGGGAAATAAATTTAGGAATTAACAACCAGTAATACGGCAGGTTAACATTGACACATATATTGTGGTTAACTATTTACAATAAAAAAAAAGAAATTAAATATTTCAACGCCCACCCTCACGGTAATATGTACAAACCCTGAACAAAAATAAACAAACAAAACGGACGGAAATGACTTTCGAGTAGTCTCAATCAGACGTAAAGAAAAAAGATGAAATCAATACTTATAATTATCACGGTCGCAGTAAAAGTTTATTATTGAATTGTTTATTCTGTTGTTGAGTTAAAATGCAATTTGCTATTTTATTCGGCAGTATTATTTCGGTCGTAGCAAAAATTAACTGTTAAATTTTCTAATTGGTATTTACAATCAAATGTAATTGAATGCTTCAGTAAAACAAAATATCATATTGGTTGCAGAGAATGCGAGGAGACAGGTTCGGGATAATACTAATTCCAGAGCTGAAACCGGGACCCTATAAGAGGTTTACTCACTAGTGGTTGGAAAGTAAAACCAACTAACAACCGGGATAGTACATTATCCCTGAGTGAACCGATCGTAATCACGAGCCGCTTCAAACTGGGGAATGATACTATTTAATGTCAATTGAATAACGGAGTTTTACATAAAACAAATTTAATAACCGGGATAGCACACTATCTCTGAATGAGGCGATCGTAATCACGAGCCGCTTCAGACAGGGGAATAATACTATTTGAGTTCACTTACAATAACGGAGACTAACACAAATGAGGGTTTCAGACGGAAAATAAACTAATAACCGGGATAGCACATTATCTCTGAATGAGACGATCGTAATCACGAGCCGCTTCAGATAGGGGAATGATACTATTTTAGTTCTGTTGAAATAACGGAGACCTAACAAATAAATTTTTAGATATAGAATGAACTAATAGCCGGGATAACACCTTATCTCTGGATGAAGCGATCGTAATCACGAGCCGCTTCAAACTGGGAATGATGCTATTTAAATTCTCTTAAAATGTGCAGTTCTAAAAATAAAACAAAAGAAAATGCCTCGTCGCAATTCTACAAATATAACCAATCAAAACATTAGACAATTCCCAAACAGTTCCAATCAATTATTTATTGGATAATGTTTTTAATAAACTGTATTATTTGTTCACGGAAATTTCTTGCAGTAGGAAAAATTGACTATAAGACTATATTTACGATTAAATCATAAATAATCTAATTAACGGTTAACCCTTCGAATAAACTAAAATGAAATTTATAATTTATTCACCTAAATTTCCAGTAGTAGGAAAAATTAACTATACGACTATATTTACAATCGAATGTAAAATAAATTATTTAACGCTTAAAACTTTAAATAAACTAAAATGAAAGTTTTTATTTATTTACGGAAATTTCCAGTAGTAGGAAAAATTAACTATAAGACTATATTTATGATTAAATGAAAAATAAATTAATTAACGGTTAAGCCTTCAAATAAACTAAAATGAAATTTATTAGTTATTCGCGGAAATTTCCAGTAGTAGGAAAAATTAACTATATGACTATATCTACGATTGAATAAAAAAAAAATTATTTATCGGTCAAGACTTTAAATAAACTAAAATGAAATTTATAAAGAACGGTGTTTTCTAACAAGAATAAATTAAAGTATTTTTCAATCAAAACAAATTAAATCCTAACTCAACACGGAATAAATCAAATTAAATCGGTTTCAAATAGCACGGCTTAAAAGACTCGGTCACGAAAGACATTATCAAAAAAAAAAAAAAAAACTATCAACAAACTTTACCTCGCGGCGTGAAATAAATTTTCGGGATCGTAGGTATTTAGCGTTTAATCGAGTATTGGATTTGACGGTGTAAAAGCAAGTGAAATTTTTAATTTAGTCTCGGACGTGGTTCAGCCGATGTATGCCCTTCCACATCAGAACACCCCACCATGGTTGGATATACAGGGCCTACCCATAAAGTTGAAATTAATTGAAAATCGAAATTAATACCCGGAATTAATTAATAATAATAATAGTAATGAAAATTGACTTCATTACAATGACATGGCGAGTGTGTGTTCATTTGCCCGCAGAAGGTTAAGAGGTGATTTAATTGTGACTTACAGAATTCTTCATGGTACTTTTTCATCCAACCTCTATAATATACTCCCATGGAATACAGATGAGCGCCTATGAGTATAGATGAGTATAAGTTGAGTAAAGAAAATTTTAAAACACGTACCCGACAAAACTTTTTTGTAATAGTTTTTTATACTTGGAATAATTTACCCTCGCGTGTTGTTTGCACACAGTCAGTAAATGTCTTCAAAAACCGACTCGATGACTTTTTTATGGAAAACTAAAAGTTTATTTTTAGTGCTTTGTTTGCATTATGTTATTTGCTAATTACTTATTTAATAATGTCTTTGTTATTGAACTTTGTAATTTTGGCTTAATAGGATTCAATCCTCAACCCTAATTTGTTTGTAATAATAATAATATTAATAATAATAATTTGTACCAACAATAAAATTTTAGTACTATGCTCCAGTTTAAAAAAAAACACATGGCGCTTGTAGCTTTGTTTCTAGCTTAATATTAATCTAGGTGGACTACGAAAAAAAAAATTAATAAAACAAAGAAATGAAAAGGTCTGAATTTGTATTAATTTGTACCATTAAAAAATATAATATATTCAACAAAACTGCCTGAAAATCGTTACGATACAAATTATTTTGCTTTTGATGTAAGAGTGACGATTGGTTCTGCTCATTTAGAAGGATACTTTACTCTTAAGACTATTAAGAATTCGAGATAGTTTCTAAAGGAATATTGAGGGTACAAAATCTAAAACTGTATAGTTTAACAGTAAAAATTAAGTTACTTCTAAAGTAGGAGTGTCGATTGATTCTGCTCATGCAAAAGAATATTTTACTCTTGAGGCTAAAGGAGTTCTGAATAGTTTCCGAATGAACGGCGAGGATACAAAATTGGAAACTTTATATTTGACCAGTACAAATTATATTGCTTTTAATGTAGAAGTGACGATTGATTCTGCCCGTGCAAAATAATATTTTATTCTTGACGCTAATAGAAGTTCGGAAGTTTCCGAAGAAACGGTGAGGGTATATACTCTGAAACTTTATATCGTCGGCTTAGAGTGTAAACGCGCTAACTCCATTTTCCGTCTCAAATCACATTTCGGTATCATTAGAAAGAGGAAAAGAAGGCACATCGTGTACGAAAATCAGCTTACCCGATAATTCAGTTAAATTGGCGGTAAATGAGTGATGTGTAAACGTGCTAAGTGCGCAGCATTCAAATCGAGCGCGCTATCTCCAGTCACATGGCCATTTTATACTATACTCTTGTCCGATGAGCACTTGCACGAAGTAAATACCTGTTTTTTAGTTCTTATTGAGTGCGTATTCGTTTACTAAAGCAATATAAGGTAAGAACATGTTTATTATACTAATTAAACAAATTTTATTTAATGAAAATATTGGTTTATTATTTATTTCGTCAATATAAAGTAATAACGTAGATTCAGTGGAGTTAGCACATTTTCTAGTTTATATTAAATCTATTTATCATGTAAATAGCACGTTTTCCTACACACTTTATTATAATTCAAGCTACTTATTAAACTGTTTTAAAATTGTTTAAGTAATGTTTTATTTTTTTTTTTTTAGATGGCATGGCGAAGCAAAAAAATACTTGGTATGTTAAAATACGATGAAAGAAACCTAAGAATGACCCAGGGCATTTTATGCAATTACAGCAACTATCTGCATCAGTTGAACCGGAAATAGGTGAAAATCAGGCCAGTTTCCAAATTAATGATATTTTGTCCGAGCATTTTGAGGTAAAAAATAATTATACAGTTGTCAATAACATCGAAATAGAAGTTATTGACGCTTGTCAAGAAAACTTAGTATCTGCGATAAATACTATGTCTTCATAACACGATAATCTCACACCAATATGACCTGTTGATGCCATTGAACACTCCACGAACGCAAATGGCATTTTAGTGTCTACGTTTGAGGAGAATAAGTGAATAAATAATTACAACTGGAACCGCAATTCTTTCAAACAATAATGACCAGTGTCTAATCTCTGATCCTAATGACGGGGAATCTATTCAAGATAAGCCTGAAGGTGGTGTATTTAGGCCTAATAATTCTCGAAATAACAGATTCTCAAATATAGTAGATGATATTAAAGACTTCATATCCGATGAGAGTAATCAGGGTTTAGGTCCTTATGGCTTTAACAGCGATTCTGAGACATATGGGGATTTACCAATTAAATCTAAAACTCGAAAGAAAAGAGTGCAGGTCAAAAAATCTACTTGGTTCGCGGACAGAAACAAACAACTAAGAGGAAAAGGTCGAAAATATTATGGTAGAAAACGTGAAGAAAATGCCTGGAATTATGAGAAAACTAAAGAACCACGAATTATAAAACCAAGATGTAACTGTAAACAAAGAAGTGAGACCGGTACCATGAAATGTTCTTTGGTGACCGAAGACAAAATAATGCAGATATATAAAGATTTTTGGAATATGGATTGGGGTCAGAAGAAGGTCTATGTCACACAAGTTCCCATTAAAAGGTCACGAGATCGAAATGTTGACACTGAATTTAGAAGAAATCAAACATTGCAATATCACTTGAAAGTAAGGAATAATCTGTTGAAAGTGTGTAGAACCTTATTATTAAACACACTCTGTTTAGGTCGCCACGTTGTCCTAAATTGGCTTAAGAAACCAATTGTAACAAAATACAAAACATCACAAGGTCAACAAAGTACTTGTTCCAAATCTCATTTTCAGAAGGAACAATTTATTTTTTGAATCTTTGCCTACGATTGAATCACATTACTGCCGTGCTACAAGTGCAAAGAAATATCTTTTGCCAGAATGATCGTCTAAGAAAATGCTATACGACTTTTATGTTGAGGATTGGTGTGCAAATCGTATTGTACGGGTCCTCTCAGTTGCAGTTTATTATGAAATGTTTGACATTAAGAATATCTGCTTATTTTCTCTAAAAAAGGATCAGTGCCCGAAATGTGCAAGTTATGGTGTTGGTCAGATATCGGCGGAAGAGTATGCAATACATCAAGCAAAGGAGGAAGATGCCAGAGCGGAAAAAACAAAAGATAAAGAAGAAGAAAAAATTGCATTCACAGTCGACCTTTAAGCGGTGTTGATGGCTCCAAAATCGCAAATCAGCAGCTTGTTTTACAAGACCAAGCTACAAGTCCACAATCTCGCATTTTATAGTTTGATTAACAAGAATGGCTATTTCTAGTTATGGAATGAGGTGGAAGGAAGAGTAAATTCAGAAGAGTGCCAGTATCTGGTTACATTTAATTGAAAAGAAAGTGTTACCTAACTTTCAAAATGAAGATCTGATTAAAATTATTTTTTATACTGACAGATGTACATATCAAAACCGAAACTCTGTTATGTCTAACGCTTTACTAAATTCAGCTATCCGACATAAAATAACAATCGAGCAAAAATTCCTTGAACCCGGTCATACGCAAATGGAAGGAGATTGCATTCATTCGACTGTTGAACGTGCATTGAAAAATAAAATTATTAATATTCCAGCCGATTATATAGAAATATGCAGAGCAGCAAGAAAGAAACCCCGTCCTTATGATGTAAATTACTTACATTAGAATTTTTTTCAAGAATTTTACAGATGTTCAATTTTATAAAAGTATTCGCCCTGGTCGAGGTAAGGGAAAAGCAAAAGTTACAGATATTAGTGCCTTAAGGTACACTCCAACAGGAGAAATATTCTTTAAACTGAGATTATTTGATGAATGGCAAATTCTATCTCAAAGAAGAGATACAACTGCAGTGGCTTTGCAGTGGAGTCAATAATCGCAACTTCAGCAGAAAAGAAGAAATTTAAAAGCAAGGAAGTTTGAAGATCTTCAACAATTAAAATCTACTTTGCCTATAGAATACCACATGCCAATATTTTTATATTGCTCCCTTCATTTCACTGTTTTATTTTGTTCATTATTTGAAAACTTTAATTTGCGTAAAGCTTCAGTTTGTGAAATTATTTAAATTAAATAATGAACGTTTTCTTATGTTGTGCAAACATTTCCTAAAATTCGTTAGTTCAAATAAATAAAAAAAACCCTTTTATTTATCTACAATTTATTTTATTGAGGAAAATGTGGTAACTCCAACTAAGATTTTAGAAATAATTTCTAGAAAAGCACTCAACTCCAAAAAAATTAGATATTACTAAAACCACATAATATAGAATGTAATTATATATTATAAAATAATACATTGACTTAAAAGGAACCAATAAAATTTTTAGTTTCTTTTAAATTTGTTTATAAACAATTTAGGAAGGTTTTTTTATCCTCCTGTAAACTTTGACAAATCGGAGTTAGCACGTTTCCACTTTAAGCCGACGATATTTTAAATCAACAAATTATGTTGCTTTAATATAGGAATTACGATTGATTTTGCTCATACAAAAATATTTTTTACTGTTGAGGCAAATAGGAGTTCGGAATAGTTTCCAAAATCTTTAACTTTATATTTTAACAGTAAAAATTATGTTGCTTTTAATGTAGAAGTGACGACTGAATCTGCTCATGCAAAAGGATACTTTACTATTGAGGCTAATAGGAGTTCGAAAATTTTTTAAAAGCAATAGCGAGGATACAAAATCTGAAATTTTGTATTTAAACAGTACATAATGTTCGAATTACATTCAAACACGCAAACTCACGCAAATATTAAAAATAATTAAGAAATATTAACAAAATTAAAACATTCAATATTCCACATTCAATATAACACCCACCTTTAACAATTAAAATTAAGTACCATCTTTAGACTTTAGTTAACGCAGCCTCCAGCCTACCAGCGAAAACTCCAGGCCAATACAATTCATACACGAAAACCAATGAATACTACTAAAAATGCATTAGATTTAAATCGATTCTGTCCAGTTGGTCCTGCCAGCTTAAGAGAGGTGATTAATGATTCAGATAAATAAAGTTTGGAATGCATTCTATTTTTTTAAACTCTTTCAGAGCCTATTTACATTCTTATAGTATCCTCAACAGATAATGTTAACCATATGTTAACGTATTTAAAGAAATGAAAGGTTAGTATTAAACTATTTAATTTTGATGCTGCTTAGATTTAATCCTACAAAGCTGGTAATAATTTTTCACATTTCAACTATTTTTAATAATTCTATAAGTTAGAATTTAGTCAATCCAAAAGATGTACTTAAATAAAGTTCTTATTATTACAAAATTATTAGTATTACATGTATTGTTTTCAGGGACAATGTTCCAAATACTAGTCTTTTTATTGCAGTCATGCTAATTAAATGCAGTATGAATAATATACATCAGCACCGCTGTATTAACTCAAGAGTGGACAAGAGAAAGTGAAATAACCAGAGACGTCGCATTTACTAACCATACATCAAATAGGCAACGTAATCTAAGAAATTTAAATAACCGTGACTTCTTGTGACTATAATTTAGTGAATTATGTGGATAATTGGTTTAATATTTGCAATTAATATTGTTACTACTTTTGGATCAGACATTCGTAAGTAAATATTTTTTCAAATGTATGTGCGGATTTTAAAATTACATCATACTATTTCATAGTTTTATTAGTATGGACCAAAATCACATCTTATTTTTAATAAATTAAATATAGTTACTTGAAATAATTAGTTAATCTATTTATTGCTTTGCATTGAGTGACAGCATATGTCGGTTCTTGTTAAGATTATAATGCTCTAGAACTAATTGTGCCGATATTTAAGACAATCTAAACGAATAAAAAGCTTTTGTTAAATTTTATTTGTGCCGCTAATTATTACAAACATATTTGTCAATAGAAACATCGTATTTTGAAAGTTTCACATTATTTACAAAAAATTTTAAACTTTGTATTAATAATTGGCTAGTTTAAATAACACTAAGTTTAAATTTGCAACCATTTCCAAAATGTCGCTTTTCTTTATAATA
Organism: Psylliodes chrysocephalus; assembly: GCA_927349885.1. Classification (NCBI taxonomy): domain Eukaryota; kingdom Metazoa; phylum Arthropoda; class Insecta; order Coleoptera; family Chrysomelidae; genus Psylliodes; species Psylliodes chrysocephalus. The sequence goes on along the minus strand of OV651820.1, from coordinate 50,539,795 downwards.
TTGAGAAAAAATTGCAAATGTGCTGCAAACTAAAAGCAATATATATTGTATTATTTTCAACATTATATCAGATTTGCAACTTTTTTAAAAGTCCGGAACATGATTTTCTTTGTAAAATAACGTTTTTGTTTATACCATAGATAAAAAATTGCAAAAGTGCTGCAAACCGATGACATAACTCATATAAGTTATTGGAAGAGCAATTTTCAACCTTTTTTTGCACAGAAATATATTTTGTTTTTTAAATAATTGTTTATTTTCCTCTAATTTTATCAAAAACTGTAAAAATTTTGAAAATTGGTATCAAATGGTAATATTATCTTTTTTAACAATCTGGTAAATTTGCAACCTCGGAACCTTGAAAAAATAAGAAAAATTAACAAATCACACATTTTGCAGTAACAAAAAAATTTGAAAAGTATTGAAAATTTTACAGAGTGGCTTAAATACCTTCCTATAAATAAATGCAAATTTGCAACGCTGCAAGATTTTGTTTTTTAATAATGCCCCAAGAAAAGAAGCATTCACGATTTTTATAATCTGATCATTAAGATCAATTAAGCAATTTTATACTAACCTATCTGGGGATAAAAAACTTCATAAACTAAAATTCTACTCACTAGTATACCTTAGACTCTAATTATTTAGGCTTGGTTCTCTTGAGTCTTTTTATTAGATTGGCATTGTTAACAAGCTGGATAATCTCAAGGTTTTCATGTTACTGGCAAATTTTTGTACTGTATTTTCAACAGTCTTCACTTTAAGGTTCCTATGAAGACCAATATTGCGGCAGTAACCTGAGTGCATCGACGATGTTCCTTAATATTTTATTCTGGGAACGTTGAATAATTTGCATGTTACTTTTACAGGCGCATATCGAAAGCTTGATACCATAAGTCCATACGGGTTTGAATATCTGTCTGTAAAGAAGCAGTTTGTTGTATGTGGATAATTTGGAATTTTTTCCAAGCAACCAATACATTCTTTTGTATTTTATACCAAGCTCTTCGCGTTTCTTTTTTTAAGTCTGTGCTTTAGTTGACTAGTTTAGGTAAATTTTTTATTTTTATTACATTATCACTCAATGTGAGAAGTATGGAAGAATGATTTGAGTTCATGTCCCATGATTCTTCTATATACATATAATTTGAGGCGATATTCTTGATTATAAAAAAAAAGATCGGGAATTTTGTTCGAATCTGTGGGCCAGTATGTAGGCTTTCCAGTTGCCATTGTTTGACATTTATCTTGAGGGCATGATGTTAACAGTTCTTTACCTTTGGTTGTTGTCAGTCTAAATCCTCAGTGAGTTTGTTTTGCATTAAAGTCTCCTCCCACTATGAATCTGTATTCTTGGCTATCTAGAAAGTCAAGGTATTGTTTCTTCTTTATACTTTAATCACAATTTCATAAGTTTTTGTTTCTACTGTTTGGCAACCAATTTCTTGATAGTGTCAAATTGATTCCTTAATTACCTACACTTTCGCCTTTTTCCGCATTATCTGGATGGATTGTATGGTACACTTTATATCCTTTAAATTTGATGAACGACTTTTTTGTAAAATGTGTCTCAGCAATCAGACTGACATCAATTTATTCTAATTCTAGAACTGTTTGCAGCTCTTGTTGACGCTGCAGCAGTCCATTTGCATTCCATTTGAAAATTCTAAGATCATTGGCCTTTTTTAGCTTTAGGTATCGCTCCAAATTTAAAAAATCTGATGTGTCCAACACATGACTTTCCTATCTAGTTATTATAGGCTTTTTCCGGTTATTTTGTACAACCTATTGCAGCACCTCTATAAATATTTAGATGATAAACTAAATATATACATTTTCCACATACATCTAACTCGAAACATTTTTCTATAGATATTGATTGAAAACGAAAATACTGAAAAATTTAAATTTAACACTTCCTCCAATTTTTTCATTACGGCCCATTTTAGAAAAATCATGTAAAAACAAAAATTATGGAGATCGGTATCGCAAACAACTTTTAGTTTAACAATTTTCTTAAAAATCAGAATTTTGCACATTTTGTCAAATTTGTCGAATACGGACCATTTCAGGAAAATTTGACATAAACCAAAAATTATAGATAATAATATTAGAAGTAACTTTTATTTGAACAATTTCCTTCTCCGAATATAAATAACAGATATATTCCATAAAATATAAAAACGGCCTCCCATAAAGTACCCCCCCAGATGTTCCGACTTTGTCAAAAATCTAATCATTTCACGTCAGGCCGAAATAAAACAAGTTTAATTAATGTTTTTTCCTTTATCCGTATTGGAGATTTTTTTAAAATTCGAAATTTACACAGTTTCTCAAATATATTGAATACGGTTCATTTTAGAGAAATTATGTATGGAATACAAATTATAGAGAATTATATTACAAACAACTTTTATTTGAACAATTTTTATAAAAAATTATTTTTTCTACATTTTGTCAAATTTCTCGAATACGAACCATTTTAGGAAAATTTTGTATGGAACAAAAAATATTGATAATAATAATAATACAAGTAACGTTTATTTGAAGAATTTTCTTCTTTAAACGTAAATAACAGATATATTCCATAAAATATAAAAATGACCACCCATAAAGTACCCCCCCCACATGTTCTGACTCTGTCCAAAATTTTATCAGTTCATTGGACGCCGGAATAAAGCTTAAGTATAAAATTTGGTGTTTTTCTTCGTATCGGTTCATGAGTTATGGTGGATACAGACAGACAGACAGACAGACAGACAGACAGACAGACAGACAGACAGACAGACAGACAGACAGACAGACAGACAGACA
>OV651820.1:50491981-50534481 GCA_927349885.1 Psylliodes chrysocephalus | reverse complement strand
GTTGAACTGGCTGTGGAATATTAAGTTTTTTCCTCATGTTTCCTTCAGCTACTTGTCTATATGTTTTGCTTTCATTATCTATTTGAGTTCTTTCTGTGTTTCTTTTCTATTAATATTTGATGTCTCATTTTTATTATTAATGTATTGCCTGTTATCCCGATGGGGTTGCTACAAGATTAACGCAAATATTGTAAATTGTCTATGACCAAATTAATACAAAAGTGTCTAAAGTAACAAAAAAAAAATACATTTATACACAATATGAAATTCGCAACCTTATACTTATCACGCAAAATATATAAATAATTTCTAGTTTTCAATTTTTGCGAAAAATTCTGTCGGAGAATATTTGTATTTACCCCATATTAAGTAATTGGCCGACACGGTATAAACTAGTACCTAGGAAAGAAAATAACTAATATCGTAAATCGAGCCGATAATAAGAAATTAACCCAATACCGTCGTAAATGGAATCTCCGAGACGACAGCCTGTATTTACGAGATCCGCACAATACTGCCGTTCAACGGAAAAATATCGTATGCTATGATTTCCTACTTTGAGAAAACGACGTTTTAAAATTTGACTACATTGAAATTGTACTAAAACTCCGATTTTATTATAAAGCATACTTTTTACTAGTCTGACGTGGAATGCACGTCCAATATTGGAAATGGTAACTAATTTTTAATAAATTTATTTTATTGTTTTTAAAAAATAATATTTTTTTGAGCATACGTTACTATTAGCACAAAAGGTTTTCGTTCCTAAGCATAAATACCGTAGATTAAAAATTATAGACTTCCGTTAATCCAATATAAAAAATGGAGCGGAAATATTAGCCATAAACACCGTATGTTCTAACATGTTGTGACATATGGTGTTTTTTATTTGCATGTAGAATCAGATATATTAAAAAAAAAAATAAACACGGTAAGTTTATTGGGGGAAATTTTTAACCGACTTCAAAAAAGGAGGAGGTTCTCAATTCGTCGGTATATTTTTATGTATGTTTAGCGATAATTCTTTACCACCTTGTCCGATTTCTCAGATTCTTTTTTGCCACGCGATTTTAAAGTCGGTTTTTTAAAATTACTTTTAATACTTATTTCAGTAATTGCACAAAATATTGCAACAAAAATATGAAAAAAAAAAAAGGTACAAAGGAACAAATTTCACTAATAAAATAACGTTTAATCATCGTCAACCATGCTAATTTTTTTTTTTTTTATTAAATTTAGTGGCATCCACCAAAAGGTTATTAGCGACGGAACAATACCTTAATTATAAATCTAAATTTCTTATAACATTTCGATACATTTTAGATAGTCAATAATGTTTTTAAGAGGAATATCAAATAGTTTGTTTATGTTGTTTGGGATGTTGTGAACATTTCGATTGATTTGATATTTTGGACATTCGATTAAAAAATGATTTATGCTGTTGACGACACTGCACTCTTCACATATTGGTGGGTCACTATTAGAAAATAGATAGGAGTGCGTAAATCTTGTATGACCTAGCCGTAAACGAAGAGTTCAGCGAAGAGTTCAGCGGTGAAAATGCTAGAGGTTAACGGAAGTTTGAAAAAGAATTTGTCCTGAGGTGTTACAAATGCTGCCCCAACATCAGTGTCATCTTTAGAAGCATCAGTAAAAAACTTTTGATAGTCCCGATATTTGTCTAAAATATTATTAAGGTTGCCTTTCATAATACTTGAGGGAATTTCATGTTTATTATATTGGCAGAGGTCCGTGTTGGTTTGAGGAATTTTAATGATCCAGGGAGGAGGATGGTCAAGACCGAATGGAAAGACTTCTGGAAAGTCAATCTCTAGGTGACTAAGATAACTTCGAATTCGCTCATAATAGGGTTTTGATGTGTGAGGCTTATTGGTAAAGTAATTGATATATTTTTTAGTGAAGGTATTATTGAAAAGTGGTTTATTTTTATTAGAGGCTATCGAAGTAGCATGTGATAATGATATATACATTCTCCGGTAGTGCAGGAAAGGTTCTCCAGTTTCACAGTAGATACTTTCAATAGGGGAAGTGCGAAAGGCTCCCAGAGCAATACGAAGAGCAGCATTGTGTACAGTGTCTAACAGTTTTAAAGTGGTTTTGCTGGCTGATCCATATGCAATAGAGCCGTAGTCAATCTTTGATCTTATTAAAGGTTTATAAATGGTTAAAAAGGTATGATAGTCTGAGCCCCAGTTTTTGTTTGCCAGAGTCTTCATTATGTTTAGTCTCTTATGACAGCAAAGGGTTAAATGTTTTATGTGTTCTTTCCAGGATAGCTTTTGGTCGAACCACATTCCCAAGAACTTTACTGATGGTTTGAAAGATATATTTTGGTTAAATAACTGTAAAACTGGAAAGATAACAGAAGTTTTCTTGGAGAATACAATTCCAACAGTTTTTGTCACGGAAAAAATAAATCCTGTATCAAGAGACCATTGTTCCAATTTCATCAAAAAGTTTTGCAGAAAAGTTGACATGATATCCACATTTTTTCCTTTAATATAGATTACCAGGTCATCAGCATATAAGCGTGCTTTTAAAGGTGTTGTTAAGCTTTTTATTATGTCATTTATAGCGATCAGAAACAGTGTAGGACTAATTATTGACCCTTGTGGAGTTCCATTGTCTTCGTTTTGATTTTCCGAAAAGGAATTATTTACTCTTACACGAAATGATCTATCCTTCAGAAAATTTTTGATAAAAGCAAGACAGTTGCCACGAATATTCCACGAGTGAAGCTTTCTTAGAATGTTAAATCTCCAGCAGGTATTAAAGGCTCTTTTTATGTCGAAAAATATTGCAATACAAGTTTGTTTTGTTGCTAGAGATTCGTGAATTTCGCTTCCTAGATCCAAAATATTATCGATCCCAGATCGGTTTTGTCTAAAACCGTTTTGCTCGGAGATTAAGTGGTTAGAATTTTCCAAAGTCCACATAAGTCTATGGTTGATTATTTTTTCTAGTAGCTTACTCATGGAGCACGTTAAACTTATAGGTCTGTAAGATTCAGGTTCTAAACGAGGCTTCTGATTTTTTTGAAGAGGAAGGACAATAGCTTTAGACCATAGACATGGAAAGAGATGTTGGTGCCATATTAAATTAAATAGTTGGAGAAGATATGTTTTTGCAGAATGGGGAAGATGTTTTAAAAATATTACTGGAATATCGTCTGGTCCGGGGCTGGTATTTTTAAGATCTAGAAGAGAATTACTTAATTCAGATATAGTGAGATGGAGGTTTAAAGGAACATCATCATCATCATCATCATTATTATTCTGGTCTAAAAAGAGGTCTATGTTTTCGGTGACTAATTTGTTATTGAGAAATTCTAAATTGTAGTTATCATTCGATAACATTTTTTTATAATTTGTGGCTAAGACCTTTGCTATCTCTGGTGGATAAGTTATTACCCTATCATTAACTTTCAAACTAGACATTTTTGGAGTGTATTTTAGGCCTAAGATTTTTCTGATTCTGTTCCAGACTTCAGTGATAGGAGTTGAGCTGTTTATTTCTGAGACATATTGAGTCAAGGATGTCCTTTTTGCGTTATTGATCGTAAGGTATGCTGTTGATTTAAGTCCTTTGAATTGTCTTATTTTTCAGTGTTTTATGTCTTTTATACTTATTTAAGGCGGTTCTGCTTTCTCGGATTACTTTCTCGCAGTTTTTATTCCATCAAGGTACAGGAACATGGTTTTTCACAATTTTAGTTTTTCCAATAAATAAATCAGCGGCTTCCAAAATAATTTTGTTGAAGTTCGACAGAGATTCGTCGATATTGTTGCTTATTATGCAGCCTTGTATTTTATTATCTATGTAACTCTCAAAGCTAGACCAATTCGCCGAATTAAGTTTCCATTTTGGCAAGAATGTATCGACCGGGTGGCTAGAATTATTTTTAATTAAAATAGGGTGATGGTCGCTACCATAAGTATATTGGAGAACTTCCCAGGATAACCGTGGTGTTAAGGCAGGATCACAAAAACTTAGGTCAATTGCTGATGATTCTCCAGTGTTTATGTTAAACCTAGTTGGTGATCCATCATTAAGAAAATTCAATTGGCAATGTGAGATGAGTTTTTCTATTGTTTTGCCTCTGACATCAGTAGACGAGGAGCCCCAGACTATATTGTGCGCGTTCAAATCTCCTATAATTACGTGGGGAGATGGTATTTGGTCCATAAGGCCTTTCAAGTCATTAAACGTTGCTGAAGAACTTGAGGAAAGGTAAATATTACAGATATAGTATGGAGTAGATGCAGAAATTTGGACAACAATGGCTTCAAGATTGCTGGTAACAGGAAATACCTTTGCTTCGAGCGAATTTTTGATCAATGTAGCTACGCCTCCGGAAGAAAAATTTGCATTGGTTGTTCTGTCTTTTCGAAAACAATGATAGCGCTTTGAATTATAATTTTTCTGTGGATTTAGATTGGTTTCTTGGATGCAGATTATGTCAGGGGAATGTTCGCCTATGAGGATTTGTAACATTGCAAGTCGATGAAAGAATCCATCGATATTCCACTGAAGTAATGTTTTGAATTCTGTTAAATATTAAATAATTAGATGTTAGTATCTTTACTGACTTAAATGTGATGTGTCACTATCTGATTCCGAGACGCCATTGCCAAGATAGGCAAAGATTTTTAGTTTCAAAGTTGGGAATTTTCTCTTCAGGGATGGATCTTTTATATGGGGGTAGATTTTTAATAACATGTGTGTCACGGCTATCATATCTGAAGTATATTCTTGGACAACGTTGATAGGATCTGAAGAACCAGTAACATTAGTTAAAAGTAACTGAAGTTGGTCATAATTAAGTATAAAAGGAGGAGAATGGTTAATGATAAAGTCTTTGGCTGACTCCAGTCGATGTAGATTGGTAATACTCGAGACAACTGTTGGAGGTGAAGAGTTGGACTTCGTTTTTTTTAGATTTAGGTTTTGTATTAGGAAGGGTGAAGATGCTATTTTCCTTGTCAATTACATCCGTGTCTGGTGAAAGAATTTCGTTGATGCTGCGCTTTGAGTGACTCGAGTCTTTTAATGGTGGATTTTGCTCCATAGGTAAGGGTGGAATGATGGCTTCTTGTGTTGAGTTTTCTGCGGTTGCTGATTGCTGTATATTGGCTGAAACGGTCGTTGATTGAATAGATAAGGGTAGGATATTGGTTTGCGAGACAATTGGCATACTGGATACAGATGGTACAGTTGAAATAGTAGTTTGTGGTATTGTGTTTGAGTGGATAACGATGCATTTGTGGATTCGGGACACTGGGATACAATATGTCCTGGTTTTTTACAATTGTAGCAAACCATACCATCTTGAGACAGAAATATTCGATATGTGGTGTCATCAAAGTCCAGTGTGAATGAATCAGGTAGAGAAAAAATATGTGGGCTCACGTAGACTTGTCTTCTAAAACTCAGTATGTGACTATATTTAGGTAGAGAAGAGCTAATTTTTAAAGAAGTTACAGGTGAAACTAGATTTAAACCAACTTTCTGTAATTCTTCTATTATTAAATTGTGTGGTATAGTGGGCAAACATTTGACAGAACGAGTCTCACAGCCGGTGTTATAAGTCTTCTGGCTCTAACTATTTCACCTTTTATCTTAATATAACCGCTGTTATCCATCTTCTTGTTTGTCAGGTACATACGAAGAGAATATGATATTCTTTGGTTGGATTTGGGATCCAAGGGGAATTAGGTAATCTTGCAGCCGAGTATTGTCTAGAGAACTAAAAACAATTGCTTGTTCCTTGGACGGGAATTGAGTCTGTGACACAGCTGAAGAATAAGTTTTTGAAGCATTAGATTGACTTTGAATTTGGGAAGATATTTGAGAATTACTGTTAGATTCCATATTAATTTAAAGATTTAAAGTACCCAATGAATTGGATACGCCCCTGGCAGTCCGTAGATACCGCTGGCATGTGGCCGGCACCACGAAAGAAACTGCTTACTGATAACGACTTTGTTATTATTTGTAAATTTAATTAATTAACGTATATTCGCTAAACTGAATTATAAATTAAGCACAATATGCACTTACAGTTTTATGAATGTACACACGTAATTTCAACAAAAAAGACTGTCTATATCCGCAATAAATAACTAAAAATATGTGGAGACCACGATAAACATTGTTTCCATATTTTTAGTCAGGGTCGAACTCGAACCATGCTAATTATATATAGATTTTGAGAATTGCTTACAGCAAGGTTCTGCCAGAATATTTTATTTTTTGGAATTATGGAGGACAAGTTGTATGTTTTTGGAGAGCATATCTAATTTTTAAATTCATCATCTTTAAAAGACGTCTTATAACACTGTAATGTGAGCCATTTCATTATTCAGTCATGCTCTAATCCTCCAAGTCCCTCTCTGTCTTATTTGGTCTTTGAGGCTCAACTTGTGTCCGATTATCATATATAATTAAACCCCTTAAGACCAAACCTATGTAACTACTATGGCGGAGGTGCTTTCGATTACTATTCGATAAAGAACGGGATAATGTTTCTAGTAAATTCCAAATATAACGAGATATTTCTATTAAGTATCCTTTATTTCTCACAAGTCAATTTTAATTGGCGACCGGTTTCGAAGCTATTGCTTCATCATCAGGCACACCTAAATGGAATGTCAAGGAGTCAGTAGTAATAAAAACAATTATAATAAAAGTATGAACGGACATTAACATATACAAAGTATATACTTAATCCCTACTACTCACATATGGCTACCCTCACTCCAAAAAAAAAAAGAGATATTTCTAGTTTGGCGGAGGAGCATTCTGGAACCTTCACCATAATTATAAATTTGTTTATAAATATTGGTGGAGGAACACAGTACAATCATTAGTTAGTTATTATATGGACTGAAGATAAATAGTGTTTAAATAAATAAATAAATTATTAATAAATAAACTGTTGTTTAAAATAAACAAACATCAGAATACAGACTGTGATATCTGTTAAAAGTGGTCGATTTTGATTAAGCTTTTGTAGTTGGTTGTGAGGATAGGCCAATGCTTAAAATCAGAAAAATTCATTTCTTTAACATAGCTGTTTTTTGTAATGTTTTGTAAAGCATCTGAAAAATTCTGTAAATTGTAAATTTTGGGTTTTTTTTCATACTCTTTTCAACCAAATGGTAAAAGCTGTCAGATAACATAAACGTGTGCCCAGATTCAAAATATTTCATTATTAGTCTTTCGGCAGCAATGTGATTAGAATTGATTGTGTAAATTAAATAGCTCAAAAATTACCAATTTTTATTTTGAGAGCCCACAAATAGACATATTATTTATCTCTGGCATAACTTTTCAAATTAACATTATAGGCACTTTTATTATGTCTTCTTTTTTCCGGCCTGATATGCCTTCATGCCAAAGAATAGCTACCGCTTTATGTTTTTGTGTAGGAGAGCTCAAGGGAACAAACGCCTAAAACCGATTATTCTAGGTGTAAAGATGACTTGTTTAAACATATCGATTCTAGGTAGCATTATTATCTTCTGCATGTAAGTAGAATAATATAGTGACTCATCATCGTTAATTTTCTTTTGTCACTTCTATATTCTTCCCTGGACATTTCCGGCTTTTTTATATGCTCCAGCCACTGCAAACATTTGTCACATAATTATAAAGACACCACAAAAACAAATAATTTCATGCTTATTTACCGATTACTTAAACGCAACTGAGGACTGAGAAGCTGATTATGCTCTAGTAACTTAGGCAAAAACACTCTATGTTATAACATACGATAAAATATGTATACGTGACACAAAGTGGTAATGGCTACTTTTGCTTTGTAATTTTAAAATTACACAGGCACATACGTGATATCTTGATACTTACGACTTTTATTCTGTTGACAAAAAAATATTATGGAAAAATAGAAAATTAATCATTTAAAATACAAAAAAACCCAAAATCTCATTTTTTAAAAAAGTTTAACATAAGTTATAAATTCCAAAATGGAACTTTTATTTTTAAAAATGTTATTTTTAAAAGTATAAAATACACTTAAATGGATATCTGAACTAAAGCTACTTCAAATAACTAACTCAAATAACTCATAAATTCAAATAACGCACAATTTCAAATAACAAATAATAATAATAAGGTTCTACTCCTATTTATAAAATAAAACTGATTAATTATTAATCAAAGATAATCTATTTATATCATAAAAGAGTCTATTATATCCTCAATATATAACTCCTCCCTCCTTAAGTTTTGAAAAATATGGAGCTATTTTTCAAAACATCTTCTGTGGAATTTTCTAATTCAATTTCTTCGTTTCCTTTCTTCTTTCTTCTAAATCTTCTTAAAAGTTGTCTTCTGTATTTAATTAATATTAAAATAATTATGCAAATAAAAATTACAAAAATTGTTCCAAAAGTGCTTGAATAATTAAAATTATTTTGAATTTCTTTAATTGGCTTTAATCGTTTAGAAATTTGATTAATTTCATATAAATCATTAAAATCTAATTTAGTTATATTGGAAGTTTGATAAGATTTTGAAGTTTGGATTTTCTTCATGTCGATCTTCGGTAAAATGAATGGCTTTCCTCTGCTCAGTTGAATATTGTTGATGTATCTTCTTTCCTTTGCCCAAATTTCACAAGATTTTGGTATCTTGAATAATACAGGTGATCTTATGTCTATATACTGGTTACTGTTACATTTTGCAAGAATTTGTTCAGGTTTTGACGGGATTATTAGGACTTCATCGACTGCGATTTGTTCGAATACTGATTCTTCTAAATTAACATTTAAAATTTGACAATTTGTCAAAGTTCTTCCTTCAAGAAGTTGGAGAGTACAATTATCTCTGGGGATGAAATTTTGTTGACAATAATAAATTTCTTCAAGGGATGGACATTCTTCTCGTTCAAACTGTGTTTCTTGATGTTTTCGTGCCAAATAGGGAAATAAAGGTGTATACATTTTTTGGTTTTGGATAATTGGGAATAAATGATAAAATTCAAAGGTATTACTTTTAAAAATAGGAAAATGTATTGCAAAAATTAACTTTGACTCTGAAATTGATACTTGCGTTCCTAAGAACTGATAATACGTTAATAAATTTGTAAATTTCGGAATTTGATCAATATTATATATTTTATGTAAATATTTTATCATGTCTTTTATGTCTGAGCTGGAAACTATAGAATTATGTAAAGTATTTAATTTTGCAAAGGTTATAGCATTTTCTAAATTATCTATAAAAGAAATTGCCATATGACAATCTAAATCAATTTGTGATATAATGGCTTGAAAACTAATATAACTTTCAAGTGTATTAATTCTGTTATAAATAGCTGCTTGAATTTTTTCTATATCAACTTTAAATTTTTCTTGACTTTTGCTTAAGATTCTAATTGATTTGTTATAATGATCAACAAGTCTTTTGTACAACGAAATTTTAAGATTTGTTTCACTGATAATATTTTTTTTTATTTTCTTGCAATATTTTAATAGCATTATTATATCTTTCTTCATCATCAGAATCATGATTTCCAAATAGCCATTTGTTAATTTTTCCAATTGCATTTATTAGAGCTCTTTTATATCTTGCATGAGGAATTAAATTATTAATCTTTTTCTGAACAGTAATTAATAAATATTCTGTTCTTGTTAACATATTTTGTGATAAGCTATGATAAGATATAGGGAGGTGAGCTAGTAACTCTACATCAATATAAATTAAACTATGTTATATCGATTTCTACGTAATGTAAAATGTAAGATAGAAATATACTATGTATTTGGTATATATAAATGACTTGTAGAACTTGTACTTGGAACAGCGTCGTTATCAAAATGGATTTCATTTTCGTCAATATCCTGTAACAATTTTTCAAAATTATTTTTTGGTTTTCTAACAATACTTTTATGATATGTACCCTTATCTGTTTTTAATAAAATACCTTTATCTTCAGTGACATTTGCCTTTTTAAATTTTGGTAATTTTTTATTTCTCTATTTTGTTTTGACAAAACATGACTTTTGTTTAGAATAGTTATCTGGTTCAGATCTCTTTTCATTTAATTTGTTTATTAAATTTTCTTTTACTTCCTCATTACGTTGTTTAATTTTGTTATACATCTGTTTATTAATTTGCTTATGATCTTGTACATAATTAGAAATTATTAAGTGATCGTCTAAATCAAAGGGATTTGTATTATCAATGTGACCTTTTTATTTCAAATGGCATGAACTTTGTCACTGAATGTATACTATTATTATAACAAAATACAGAATTTTTTATTAGTCTATCTGGTGTGAAATGTTTGTTTTCTTCTTGTAAACATCTATAATGTTCTAACAGACTTGAATGAAATCGTTCCACTGGGAATTTGAATTACTATTTTTTGCGGTAGTGATATATAATTGGATATGGTGTAGTTTACAAAAATCTTCTAAATCGAAATTTTTAAATTCTGTTCCACTGTCGGTAGTAATTTTTTGTGGTAATCCGTGATGTGAAATAAATTCTAAGAGTTTTTCTACGACTGATATTCCAGTTATACTATCTAGGGGATAAAGAATCAATTATAGTCAAATAAGATTTATTAGAAATGTAAAATACAATTTAGACGTATTTTATTTCATTTGTACTTCAAACAAAAATATATTTGGGTTTTTGAAAAATTCAAAAATCAGTATATTTTGAAATTTATTAAAGCATTTTATAAATTCCTTTTTTTTTTTTCAAAGAAGTAGTTATTTTTTCAAAAATTTTTGCTTAATACATTTTTTTAGTAATATCCTATACGGTCAAAAGAATAACTTAATATATATATATATTTATTTGGTAAAATTAAATTTAAAGTAAGTATATGTGTATGTTTTAAATAAAACTAGGTATATTTCTAAAACTAACTAGTAGTAGTTTTTGAATTTTGTTCCTTTTGTTACTTTTGATTTGTTTTTTTTTTAATTTCTATCCCCTTTAAACCCTCCCAATTTTAATCAGTTTTTTTTTTCAAAATCAAAGGGCTTCTTCTCCTAATAGAGGTTGATGTTTGCTAAAAATCTCAAGTTGGTATCATTTCTCATTCGAGTTAAGTCCTCACCGGTACATCAGTTTGACACTGTTTAACATTACCGCTAGCATTTATGGATAGGACATATTTCTATAACTTCACATTCATTAGGAACAGCCTACAAAATTAACCAATTATACAAAATTGTACTAGAGTCCAGAAATTATCCTTCTTTAATAAAATATACAATAAAATTGTCATACCTGTGGAATACCTTCTGGTACAATGTAGAATAATTTTTTTTGGCTGCAATCTTATATCTGTTTAAAGGTAGGTAGTTTATATTATTGCCATAAGAACCCATTTCTTGATGGAACTAAGTCATCGCTTAATTTTGATGGTTTTCCTATAAAAGAGTACCGATGATATTCTATCCATTTACGCAGTTTTGTTTTAAAGTTGGGTATAAATCACATGACTATTTTGTAGAAACTGGAACAAACAAAATATAACCATAACTTTAAAAATAATAGTAAATATTTTACCTAGAGCTTGTAGACGTGTTTAGTTAACAATCATTGAATTGACACACATACTTCCGATTTAATAAATTCGCAGTTTTATTTAGAAACGGTTTTTAAATAAACACAATATTTTAAAGTTTGACAGCTTGTGAAACATCAAGCTAAAATAATGTAGAGAAGACATAAACACTATTTTGCGATATGACAAGTGAGGAGCTTTGGGGCAAAACCACTGATCTGTATTATTTTACTGGATAGGATATAGCCCTCTTAAAAACGTTCCGAAAAATTGGCCGATTTGGGCAAATAATATGGCGGACCGGATGTTATTTAACATAACCTCTATTTCCATTTGTCATCACATTTGTCATTTAATTGTGTCAACAAGTTACGACGAGATGTTTTTTTTTATTTATGTAGGTAGTATCGGATAGCATTACTATGATATAAACAATAAACGTTCTTTCGTGAAGACACAATATGCTTCACGTTTCCATTTTTATATTTTCTTTCATAAAAAAATCAAATTGTGGTTGAATTGTCCCGAAGAACATTGCCCGCAAAAGGAATAGAAGAAGAATAAGAAGAAAAACTAATCAAATTATAGGTTAGGTGTGTCAAATTATCCCAAAATTCAGTTCTGTGAACCCACCATAATTTGCCCAAATCGGCCAGCAGTGTTGCACTTCCGGTCTCCTTGGTGGAACGGATTTTTAGTATGTTAAATATAGCCTATATCCTATCCAGTAAAATAATACAGATCAGTGGGCAAAACCGAATAAATCCACTATAAACGATTTTTGGGAAAACACGATTTTCCAAATAGACAAAAAGTACTGGTTTTTCGTTTGTTTGGTGAAAACAATAATATTGGAGGCATCATAAATAATACACCCTCTGCAATTATAATTTTGAAAAATAATCTTTTTTAAAAATATTACAAAAAAAAATGATTTATTCAGTTTTACCCAAATCAAAATTCAAAATTACCCGCACTAATATAAGAGGAAAAACAAATGAAAATAAAGAAATATCTCTTACAAACTGCTTTTAAACTACAGCGAATGCTGATGTGTTGTTTACACCACTTTACTAGTGGATTTATTCGGTTTTGCACAAACACATCAATTTCGACAATTAATTTTACAAATATTTATTCGGTTTTGCTCGGACAGGTAGTCTATAAAGATGTAATTTAACAAAGTAAGTTGAAATCTGTCGCTAACTTAATTTTCATAAAAAGTGGATTTATTCGGTTTTGCTCCAATGCTCCTCAAGTGAACACACTTTAAGTCGCATTTTGTCGTTATTAATTTTATTTTTGAAGATTGACTGAATGAAAATGTCTTTATATCATTAAAGTCATGCTATATTAAAAAAATGGTATTTATTTTCACTAAAACTGACTAACTCCATCTCCTCTTAATTTCATATCAATGATTAAAAAGTTTGTATGCCCCGCCCTACTTTGTGACGTCACTGTGTGCGCAGGGCCGCCGAGAGCCAGGCCGGGCCCCAGGACAATTCTCTAGATCGGGCCCCGTGACAAAAAGAGCTCCTCAAACAAAAACTTTTTCCTCTTCTACTTGAATTGGATTTTCCTAAAAAAAAAGTCTTTAAGCTAAAACTTTAATTGCTTTTCCCCTCTTGTCTTCTCTCGAACTTCTGATACAAAACAAAAACATCCTGTTCCCGGGCCCCCCTTATACCACTACCGGGACCCCATTTGAGTCCGGGCCCCGGGAATTAGTCCCGGCTACCCCCCTTCTAGTGGGCCCTGTGTGTTCGTTTCGCAAATTAAGCTGATTTAAGTGATTTTATGTTTGTTTGACTACTTTTCACCGATCTGTTAACATGTGACATCTCTCTAAAGACTTTCGAGAACACTTCTTACTTCTTCGGGCTCACTTGTAAAAGAGCGCCACGGAAACGCGATTAGCCAGAGCGCAGTGGCGTACCCAAAACTAGATATTAACACTTATGAAAACAATAAAATTATTAAAATTAAATTAATATTTTTGTTATTTATTTTAAAATAATGTGTTTTTATGAAATGTAACTGGGTATTCACTGCACAAATGAACCAATGGAGAAACCGCTCCTGTTGTAGATAGCAATTAAGAGTCAACAGAAATTACCGGAGTTTCAGAAGTTGTGAGTCATTTTTCAGAGTTAAAATGTGAACAGTAAAATTTCAAATTTCCAAATGTGTATGGTTCTTTTAAAGTAATAATTTTTGGAAACAGTTTTAAAAAAGCGAAGGATGTATTTGGCCTTTTGGTGCTTGTGTTAGCTGTTTTTTTTTTTTCGAAACGCCAAGAGGATGCCCCAGAAAGGCCACAAGTATTGTTACTTAATATCAATACTTTGAACATGAAGAAAATAAATTTTTTGGAGAGTGATATTCCATTATTTAAAAATCTGAATGTTTTATGTTTATATAAGATAAGGAGTTCAATAAGATTTACTTATTTTATTACATATTAATAATTTTAGTTTAACAACTTTTTACTGTCGACCTACCTTAAGATACGGGGGAGTAAGCATTTGGGCAAGAGATAGTAATAGTGTAAAAACAATAGACTTGAACCTTAGATAAGAGACCGGAGATATAACAATGCATATAGCGCATGTTGTCTATTCATACCTTGTAACCCACCAATTAAAAATTATTATTTCCACGATGCCACCCGAATTGTTCCGAAATTTCTATTCTACGCTCTTCGCGCGAGTGAATCATTATGGACCACCGTTTTTTGAATTATTTGTTGGTGTATTAGCAATTTAAAGTGTTTTAGTTATTCAATTTTAAGTTGAAAATTCCACGATGTATCGTAAAAAATTGTATATACAAATAATGTAAGTGCCAATGTAATGAAAAATAATAAATATATTCGTTTTCAGCGGTAAATATTTATCAACGTTTTGATATAAAGGCGCCATGGTCCTTTGAGTTGAATAATTCAGATCCGCACTAAAGGGTTTTATAAAATATTTTAGAAAACATATTTCATAGTACTTACAAAATATTTCTAAAGCGCAAAATTTTAAACATTTAATGTAAATAAGAAGAAAAAAGACATTGTTGCTAACAAAATGTTGTTTCTAAAAAGTAGTCTCAAAAGAATATTTACTGAAGGTGGTTTTTAGCCCTTTTTGGTAGATAAATAAGAAGTAAAGAAGTATAGTTGCTAGCGAAATTTTATTTTTTTGAGGTATTGTGATAAGAATATTAGATAAAATATAGGATGACCTACTTAAAATTTCAAAGTTCATCTTATTTGCGGTCAAATCGGATGAGACGTGTGGATCTTAAGTCTTAAAACAAATTAAAACACAATATGATCTAGTATAAGCAAAAAAAAATACTAAAGTTACGGAATTTAGTCACATTGTTAATAAAATGTTACATTATAAACCTCCAAACAACTCGAAAAAAAAATTGTCTTAAAAAATCTAAATTCTTGCAATATTTACTATTTATTATACATTCAAATGCGGTTTTAAGGATAACGGGATCAAAAATATGCGAATCTCAAAATTTGCTCGGATAAAGCCAAGCGATCGATAGGGGTTACAAAAATAATCGATTAATCGATAATTTTGTTTATTTTTTTATGAAAATCGATTATCCGTTATAATTAATCGATTATTTTCGATTAATCGAATATTTTCAATAAATTATTTTCGTTTTTTCAAAGTTAATGGAATAATAGATTTTAAAGAAAATACATTAATCCCCTTTTTTAATTAATTGATTATTTTCGATTTTTCAAAGGTATTTGAATAATTTATTTTAAAGGAAATACGAAAAAAAAATAGATTTGAAAATAATCGATTATTTTATATAATCGATATTTTGGTTATTTATGAAGAATTATCGATTTATCGATTATTTTCGATTTATCGATTTTTCAATTTTAAAAGGATTTGAAAGGAAATACCAAAAAAATAGATTATTTGAAAATAATCGATAACTCGGTTTTTTTAGAAAATCGATTTATTGTAGAATTGGCTTCTAAATGAATCGATTACTTTTGATATTCAAAGATAATCAAATAATCAATTTTAAAGCAAATACGAAAAAAAAATAGATGATAATATTCGATAATTCCCTTATTTTATTTTTAAATCGATTTAAGGGTAATCGGCTGTTTAATAAATAAATTATTTTTGATTAATCGATTATTTTTGATTAATCGATTATTTTTGATTAATTGATTATTTTCGATTTTTTAAAATTATCAAATAATCTATTTCAAAGAAAATACGAAGAAAAAAGAGATTAGTTAAAATATTCGATAATTCATTTGTTATTTTTTGGAAACACCGATTTATAAGTTAATCGGTTTTTATTTAATCGATTATTTTTGATTTTTCAAATATAATGGAATAATAGATTTTAAAGAAAATACCAAAAAAATAGATTATTTGCAAATAATAGACAATTCGGTTATTTTTTTGGAAAATTGATTTCTCGTAGAATCGGCTTCTTAATTAATCGATTATTTTCGATTAATCGATTATTTTCTATTAAGCGATTATATTCGAATAATCGATTATTTTTTATTTTCAAAGATAATCGAATAATCGATTTTAAAAGAAGTACAAAAAAAAGATTATTTAATAATAATCGATTATTTAAAATATTCGATAATTCGGTTATTTTTTTTGAAAAACGATTTAAAGGTTAATCGGCTTTTTAATAAATAAATATTTTCAATTAATAGAATATTTTCAATTTTTCAAACAGAATTGAATAATCGATTTAAATAGATGGTGTGAAAATAATCCATTGATCGAAAATAATCGATTATTTTCAATGATTAATAATTTATTTCGATAATCGCCCACCTTTAGCGACCGAATGACTTTTATTGGGTTTAAATTTTAAAATATCCGGTTTCAGAATATGCATTTCTGGAGATTTATGTGACATCCTCTATAATTATTAATATTCCCTAAGAAAGAAACTTTATTATACATTTTTCTGAGGTTACTATACAAAACAGCATATTTTTTCATTTTGACTAACTTTTAATATTATGTAATAGCTGTAGAAAAAATATAATGTTCAACTCACAAGATTTGAGTTGCAGTATTCGCCTGCGCACATGCTGCTATTATAATACTCGTAGACAGTGAGTACCATTCCTTGCTCGATTAACAATAGTTTATTTCAACATTTTATTGTAGTCTCTAGAAAATAAAAACTAATGAAATATTCTATAAAACAACTATTGTATTCTCTTTACATAAAATGTCGTTGCATCCATTTGATATTAGAAAATCACGTTAATTTTATTTTATAATACAACATTCCATTAAACACCTTTTTAGTATATCTAATAGTTTATTATGATGGTAATAAACAAAGGCCGTCCCTGTTATAGAGTTCGGGTCTCCTCCCAGTTCACCCACTCCGTTAATCTTTCTTTACAAATTGGCAACATTCGCGCAGGTTAAACACCGTATTAAGTTATATCTCTGTTATCTTTTATCTAAGACTTGAAGAAATATTGTTTGAAACAACATTTCAAAATTTGTGCTATTAGCTATAATTTTAATAAAATTGATAATTTGATAAAGGTCACCTTCGGGTAATATTGAAATATTTTTTAATCAAATAGAAAACATTTTTGAGCATTTGTATAAACCTAATATAAATTTTATTTCAACAGGCGATTTTAATTTTGATAGCTTTATAATTACAAATTACCATTTTAAACAGTACTATGAACTGATATGATCTTGTTCCTGTTGTAAAACAGCCTACGCGAGTTACTATGAGCTCCTGTGATATCATAGATCAAATATTTTTAAGTTTATTTGAAAAAGATGCTACCTGTTGTGTTCTTGATAACGATATATCCGATGGGCGGAGGTAATTTGCCCACAAAATATTTAAAGCTGCTAATCCTATAGGTAACTTGCCCACAGCAAGTAAAAGGTCATCTTAATCCTGTTGGTATTTTGCCCAAATTTATTTCTAACAGAATAAATCATAATAGATATATCTTTCATTTATTATTTTTTATATATTATCGAAAAGTAAAAACACATTATTAATTAAACTAAAAATTATATTAAACACTAATTTTTATTATTATAAAAAAGTAAGTATACATAAGTTATATTATATTTTTTATATATTTATATTTTATTTACATATTTTTCAACTGGGAGGGATAAATGTGATACAAATTTTATATACTCTAAACTGCTGATTTGCTGCAGATCAAATCGCTGTATAAATTTTTCTAAACACTGAATTTTTTGTTTTACACTTTTGTCTTTGATTTTCTTAGGTATACTTAAGCTTTGTATTGTGACATACGTGTCGATTTGAAAGTCTTTAAGCTTTTCTATAAAAATATATACAGAAGGATGTGTACAGTAGAATGAAGAATTAAACCTTGAATGAAACGACTCACAGGCATTTGTAGTTCTTGTAATTGAAGCTGTTTTTTCTGCCCATATACTTGGAGGAAATGTAGAATTTTCTTCAATATATGTTTCTAATAGGTAATCGGCATACCTATCGAGAACGGCATTTTTTGGTTTACTTGCCATTAAGTCAAACACAAAACAGTCTCCAACTTCATCGGCGTTTAAATATGTCAACCCAAATGATGTTTTAAGCTATTTTCCGGTATCACTGTTAGTTGTATATTCAGTCATTAATCCCAGAGACTGAATTTTACGATACCACGCTTGATGTAGATGAAATCGGCAGCCATTGATTACAGTATTAGGCCACATATAAATTAACGCCTTATGAATTGCTATTTCAAAATCAACGAACACTTTAGATGGATTTAAAGCAATACTGTAAGTTTCCAAAATTTTATAATGCAATAACGAAAACAAATGTTTGTATATATCGGTAGATTTGTTTGGTAATAAACAATATACCAGGGGCACATAGTGTCCATTACACAGCCCATGAATGGTAAATAATTGTAGGAAAAACTTTGTACAATACGAAAATGTTCCATCCATATACAAGACGTTCATTTTACACAAAGTACGAATATTTGTCTCACATGTAAATACAATAATATTATTTTCTCTGCTATTTATTAGAAGAAAATGTTCACCTTTACTGGTTTTAAATGTATTAGAATATAAGTCAACTGCATCATGCACTTCTTGTATATTTGTAGGTAATGGACCTGGTAGTATTTTGCGACCACTGTTGTATATAGTTTTTCTTATGTAGGACACATCAATTGTAGTTAGTGACTCTGGTAAATTAGTAGCAAGTACTTTACGGATAATTTTAGAAGGTTTTTCCGAAATATCATCAACTGCTTTTCGCTTACACGAATTAAAAATAATTTTCCTGTTTAATTTCGGTTCATTTGCTTCATGGCTATGAATTAGGTTGCCTCTGGATACTAAAAGTTCAGGACCAATTGTAAATACAGTGGCATTACAAGCATTTGTTTTCCTTTGGGAGCATCTCCAAGAAACTTCTCCACTTTTCATTTCTCTATCTTTGGCAAACGTAAAATTCTCCAAAAGGAGTACATCTTTCCCGCGTGTGCTTTTAATCAATGTAGCTGACATTATAGAAATAATTATTGTTTATAAACACTCGAATTACAATCATCAACGTATAAAAACTGACTGAAATATAAACAGTAAACACCCAAAGTAAGTACCTATTAGAATTATTAATAATCAGGTAGGTACCTATTTGTGGGCGGATATAATTTGCGGGTTTAGGTACCTGAATGCTACTGTGGGCAAAATACCAGTAAGATTAACGCACCCCTTTACTTACACAGGTAAAAAACAGAGATTTGTGGGCAAAAAGGACCCGCCGTATCCGATCACCTATTAGTTTTATTAGAAACAAGTTTATTTGAAATAAATAAACATTCAGAACATTATTTAATACGATATTTTAGCGAAAACAATATTTTTGCTTTTAAATGTTCATTTTTAAAAGAAGATTGGTCATCTCTACAGGGTGTTTCAAAAAGGTATGACATAAATTCATTCACAGATAGATTATCAAAAAATAAGTCGATTTGGCTATATTTACCTATATCAAAAACTGGCTCCAAACAAATTTACAGGGTGTTAAACTAACATTCAAAAAAAAGTTTTTTTTTGTAAAAAGTTTGCTATTGCGAATTTTTCTATGAAATTTTTGCCAGTGCTGTAGATTTGAAGGCCCAATATTCCAAGGAGAAAAAAAACTTAAAGCGACCCCTTTAAAAAAAGTTGGGGGGTTGGGTACCTTTTAATCCCCCGTATTTTTTTTGTCATAAAGAAACTTGCCTTATCGATCTAAAAACCATAAAGAACTATGAAGTTTTAATTTTTTTTTATAGCAAAATGAACTTTGTATCTTTCTTAGTTAACGAGCTATTTATAATTTCTTAATTGCATATCTAGGGCAATTCGTCCGTCCTGGACTTAACATATCAACAAAACTAAGAGTAGATAAGGAGTTATTGTACAAAAAACGCATATAAAAATCAGTGGTGTGTCTAGGGCTGTGCTTGAGCCGCCCCTGCAAAAACTACCTCTTTCATTTATATTTTTGTATTTAAGAAGGAGGAGGACATGTTAAACATTTACTAAATTAAATAGTTTATAAAATATGTATAGTAATTGTTGTCAAGTGTTTATTTATAATTGTTAATTTTTTTGTTAATTGTTTATTTAAAAAATATTTTTTTTAATTACTATTAAATTTAATAAATACATTTT
The DNA here is from genome assembly GCA_927349885.1 of Psylliodes chrysocephalus. Lineage (NCBI taxonomy): Eukaryota > Metazoa > Arthropoda > Insecta > Coleoptera > Chrysomelidae > Psylliodes > Psylliodes chrysocephalus. The sequence continues at coordinate 50,514,201 of OV651820.1, read as the reverse complement.
CAAGCTGACGTATATTTTTATCAGTGGCATTGTGAACCAAGGGTGGCACACCATTTTGATGGCACCAATCCAATATTATAAATACCCTTTTTACATTATCACTGATATGCCATTTTTATGCCGACTCTATAACGAAATAAACTACACCTTACTACTTTACGGCGATCAAAAAATGTTATCTGATAACAATAAAACTAGAATTGTTACAAAAAATTTCATTTTTTTAATAATTTTTGGTTAGTCACTGTATGGGCTATGTAGATAGTAGCGATGTAAAACTTGGGGGTTATAATCTAGGTATAAATACCTTTACAGTAAAATATTATTTGACCCCTCTTTGCATTTAAAATTTTAGGGTTGAGTCTCATCCCCGCTAGAGGGTTTCCGTTCAGTAGGTAAAACTGACAAAACAGGTTTCTCGTGAGCACTACTAGAGAGCTGTTTCTGACTCTACTGACTCTAAATGAACGTTTCTTTTTAACGGTGCTTGATCTGGAGCAACTTCCAAATGTTCTCCCTTGTCCCCTCAACCATTTGCTCGATAGCATATGTATAGAGCTCTTGACTTGTTAATTGTAGACCGTTATTAGTCGTTCTTTTTTAAAGTCATAGGGTTTTATACAACAATAATAATGAACCTTTAAGTCCAAGTTCAACACGTTGTCAATGACAACTGACGGCGACTTTTTTATCACAAAAAATATTGGGCATTCCAACGACCTGTCAAACAATAGGTGCCCTTTGGGAAATTCTTGTATATCTAAGGGGGTAGCGACATAGTCTTGCAACTTGGACGTAGATATAGGTAACACATTATACACTACTTATGACAAATTTTCAGTTTTTATTTCTATTTCTTAATATTTGGTCCATCTACATTTTCCTAGTGTAACTTTACATTGGCCTGTTAAAACTTTACGTTGTCCTGTTGAAACTTGTATCAGTGGGACAAAATTGGACTTTTTGGTAAACCTTAGGGACATTTCTCTGACCTATTTAAAAATGTATGTAGATGTTTTGTGCTTTCATTGTTAGAAATCCTATTTTCAAGGTCACGCTTGCAATTCTTAAAATAATGATGAATATTATTTATTTTATTCTCGAAATTAGTTTTGTATTTAGACTCCACCTTCAGTTATAACTTTTATGTATCCGCACTTCTAAAATCCACATGAATCTTTGTATTTTAAATTTTTCTTTAAGTTTCTATGTATAAAGATTTTTAAAAATAAAATAAACAGGAAATTACATATTTATGTATTATAATGTGATATGTATAAGGTTTCTAATTCGATATTACTTATCAATGTATTTTTTAGTTGTTTTCATAGATTTGTAACACTTTTGTTTTAATTTCGCAATGCAAAATGGACCATATACTTAACTTACATTTAACAATCATACGCTAGATTACTGGACATAACTTTGATTTTAGTACAGGTTTTGAAATTTTGCACACGACTTCCAATAAATTCCTATTAGTGGATTAAAATCGATCCTAAAATGTGTCATTTTTTTAAGGGGTTCAACCAGATCTGACCTCATAGGTTTAGTTAACATTTTTTATACAATTAAATTTACGACATTTTTTCGTATTCCAATTTTCTTTATTAAAAAAAAAACAGGAAAAATTGACGATTTTTAAAAATTCCGTGCTTTGTGTTAATATCGTAATAATTCTAAAACCGATTGAGATATCGACTTTTTTATTTTAAAGTACAGAGTAAACGGTTTCTAATAGTGCTAATTTTATTGCTAAATATGGTTTAGAAATTTATTTAAATAATGAACAAAATATAAATTCCGTAATACGTAAATAATCGTTTTCATTTGTGATGCTTAATACAGTTAATCCTTTTTGTTTTGGTATGAATATTTTAGGCTTAAGAAGAAAAGTATATATACCGTGTGTCCAATTAAGCCGGCACCAAATTGAAAACTTTTTTTTATTGTTAATTTTATAGCAGTAAGTTATTATTTATAAAAAGTTCAGCATGATCTAAAACATCACATACTAAATACGAGGTGCGTCAAACATTATGAATTTGCTCGAGAGTAGAGTACTTTTATTTTTGAGAAACTTCGTATACTACTGATAAAATTCAATATCAGATAGTTGCATATTGGGTTTTAGACCATGCACAACTTTTTATAAAGAATAACTTTTTTTCTAATATTAACAAAGTTTTTCATATGTCACTAACCTAAGTAGACAGTTGGCGGCATATGGATAACTTTTGTATTGGTTATTTTAAGAAAACGTTATTCTTCAAAAATGGTAATATTCATAAAAAAATGTACATGCTCACACACCTAAAATACAACCATCACATATCAAATTTTATCAGTCGTGACGAAATTTGTCAAAAATATAGGTACTTTACTCTCGTATACGGTTTAAAAAATTCAATATATGAGGTTGTATTTTAAGGTTTAGACCATAAAGAATTATTTCTAAACAATAAGTTTTTTCCATAAAAATAACAATAAAAAAGTTTCCCATTTATAGTGTCGACTTAATTGGACACACTGTATAATAATGAAACTGATAAGTAATATAAATATTATGAAATAATGAAATACATTTTCATCGTCATCCGATTCATCTACACAGTTCAGGGAATTACCACAATAACACATTTACATGCATCGCAATATTTTTAACATTATCCGAAATATACCGTAAATATAAATTATATTTTATTTAAGATTTACCCCTAAGAAACGTAAATTATTAAGAGTACGAATATTATTGTCCTTATTTCTGTATAATAAAAGAATACATTTAATAACTAATGCTCTGGTAGATGTGGTATTTTGGATTAATTTTTTTTTTATTTAAGGAGAAAAGCGCATCAACCGTGCAGGGTTATTAGCGCGTACGTTGTTTACAAAAAAATAAATAGTACAGCAACTATACAACTAAATTAATTTGTACAAGTTGGTATCTTCTGAGAAAGACATTAGGTTGTACAAATTGTTATTTAGGTTATTTTTTTTTTGACGATCTTTTGTATATTTTGAGCAGTCAAATATAAATGTCACATACCAGAGGGTAATTTTTAGTAATTAGATGTTGGTGAGTATGTCGAGTGTGACCAATCCTAAAGCGAGTTATCACGATTTGATCTTTTCTAGATTTTAGACTGTTATACCAAGGTTTTATAGTTGATTTTATTTGGGATAACTTGTGTTGGGACTAGTCCCATTCGGCTTGCCATTTGTTGAACACTTTTGGTTTTCGATAGCACTTGTAGTAGGATGGAACCACTTTATGAACGCGCACTGATGGGTTACTTTGCACGGCTTTCTTTGCTGCTTGATCTGCATCTTCATTTCCCTTAATACAGATATGTGAAGAAACCCAGCTGAAGATTACTTCCTTGCCAATGCTTTGGACAATTGCTAAACATAATATTAAGGGATTTCAAGGAAGATAAGTGCCTGAAGAATCACAAATAATTCACCTCTATAAACGGAAGAGGTTTTGGGTAAATAGTACATTTGAGTATCATATTCGCTTATTACTGCAGCTCCTACGCGATTCGGTGTTTTTGATGCATCTGTGTGTGGATATGGGATATCCCAGCTAGCACAGACACGTGATTTTCACGTGAAATACACGTCACATTTTACGTCGAAATCACCAATTTATGACGTGCTAGTGACGTGATTATGACGGCAATATGTCACAGATCAAAGACGTCATACAGCGACGTGATAAACACGTCACCAGATAACGTGTTTAGACGTCAAAAAAACACCATAATATTCATTTAAAAATGTTTAATTTGTAAAAAAAATGTTTATAAAAAACGTTTTATTTAAAAAATGTTTAATAAAAATATGTTTTATATAAAAAAGATAGGTTACTGCATAAAATTTCTGAATTGAAACATAGTATACTAACCTGAACTATTACTAAATAAACATTACTTCTTAGAATATGTACTTAGAATGTATAAATTACAAAAGATTATATAGCAGTGTCCAGATATTCAACAAATCATTCCGAATATACATCAGGCTTGAAGCAGCTTCAATGGTATCCTTATTAAATTTTCGTTTCACTAAAACAAAAATATAATAGTTATAACTACCAGAAACTTACATTATTTAAATAAAATTTGAGCCAAAAAATAGAGTTAGCAATCACAGAGAAAGACAGAAATTGTTTTATATCATTAAGCTGTCACAAAAGTGATATATTTGATGGTTCACAACTTATTATTATATGCTAAACAAGATAAATAAAATCAGATCTGTCATGAATATGTATGTTTAAATTATCTTTATGAACGGTTTTGTTTTAAAATCCTTAAATTTTTGTTTATATTAATGTCTACGTTAATAGTTAAAACAAAATTAGGCTAGCTACAGGCACCTTTACAATATAAAAAATCACTCACCTTCGGTAAAATATGTTCTATAAATAGGAAAGAGTCCAATTTTCTCCTTTTTTAAGCTCTTGTTAAAAGGTTCTTGTTGTTTATAAGAACCTCATTTCCTAGGATGTCGGCCACTTGGAACTTGAAGTGGTTTAATGATACTCCGGTGCAGTGCTTGTCGGCGTATTGAATTCCTATAAACATACTAAAAATAAACAATAATATCGCACTAAACTTCCTAACTACTTACCTTCAAAAGACATACAAAATCATACAATAAAAGAATGTTGCAAACACAAGTTACAAAAATAACACAAAATGGCGTGAACCCGGTGAACCGCTAACCCTGGACAATGACATGACAGCTGACATTTCGAAACAGTGTTGACATAAAATTTCATTTAAAAATGAAAATTCCCAAAAATCCCTAGATTTAAAATGAGAATCATAAATTTATTATAAACACTAAAGATCCTTTTATTAATAAATTGAATGTAAAACAATAAAGGTGTAGAATCGACGTGTACACGTGCGCAGTTCAACGCCTCATTTCAGGACGTGACAAACTAGTCTCTAAATAACGTCATACTACGTCTTATTTTGGTATCACAATGACCGCTAAATAAACGATGTTGTATAAATTATCTTCTATTTATTTAATAATGAATAACAAAAACTCGAAGTGCATTAATGACATAAATAGATTTATTTTGTTCGCAACAACTATATTTACGTGTCAAATTGGTCCAAAAATGACGTCATTATTACGTTACTTTTGCGTCAAAAAATCACATCGACGTATTTGACCAAAATTCAACGTGATTATGACGTGAAACGACGTCCGGTGCTAGCTGGGATGGGAAGGGTAAAGATTTACAAGGTTAAGAATATTATATTTAATTAAATTAGAGTTTGAATTGTGTTTGTCGAAAACGACGAGATTAAAGTGACCCTTTGTGTATTTTATAGTTAGTCCATGGTGGTGAAATTAGGACATTTTTCGGGAACATTTTGGGAATAATGATATCAGGATCACTAGTATATCTATTTGTCCTTCCATAAAATGCAGGAGCCGCCCGTTTTTTATGCGATATAAGTTGCTAAATCGATTACTAAAGGTATTATCGTATGTTGGATAAGTTTGGTTAGGTTAGACGATATATTGGAGGCATATAAGAGGTTGAGAAACTCTCTTCCAAATCGTAGAGGCATTTCTCCAGCTACGCAGAGTAAACTAGAAATAGGACTAGTACAAAAGGCTCCCAGAGCCAAACGAACAGCAGAGTTATGGATAGTGTCTAGATGCTTAGTTATATGCAATTGAATTATAATTTTGGACCTGACCATTGACTGTACAATCTTAGGAGAGTAGTGGAATGTGAGACCCATGTTGTACTGCTTAACATTTTTATTATATTAAGTCTGCTGTAACATGATTTTACGAGATTCGAAATGTGCTGTTTAAAGTTTATTTGAGAATCAAATGCGAACCCAAGGAAGTTAACAGTTTGGACATATCTAAGACATGTGTTGTATGGTTTAAAGTGAGGTTCATTACAATTTTAATTTTTTGAAAACATTTTGTTTTTTCAGTTGAGAATGCAAATCCTGTTTCTTCTGACCAATTTTTTATTTGATTTTAATGTTTATGATTTATTCGTGCAATCAAGGGTATATTTTTCCCTTTAGCTATGAAAACTAGGTCATCAGCGTATAAACTATACTTCACTGGGAAGAGGTAGATGTACCAATTATATTATTCATTGTCACCAGAAAAAGTGTGGTACTGATTATCGATCCTTGAGGAGTTCCATTTTCGTGAAGAAATGATTCTGAAAACTCTCCATTGACTTTTACCCGAGAAATTCTGTTTTGGAGAAAATTGCTAATGTAAGACAACATGCGATCTCGGATACCCCATTCTAATAGTTGTTTTAAAATCTTGTAACGCCAAGCAGTATCAAAGGCCCTTTTAATATCAAAAAATATCGTAAAACATACTTAATCGGTAACAAAAGCATCATGGACTTCTGACTTTAACGATCTTAGGTAGAATCTGTGTTGCCTAAAACCATATTGTTGTGTTGCTATAGAGTTGTTATGTTGAAGGTACCATACGAGCCTGTTGTTTACAATCTTTTTTATACATAGTACACAGTTAAGGATATTGACCTATAGGATTCTGCATCCATTTTATTTTTGCTTTGCTTTAATATTGGAACAATTATAGCTTCGATCCAACCTGTTGGAAATTTGTTTTGGGTCTAAATTTCATTGTAAATGTTATTAATAGCTATTTGTGCAGAGTACGGCAATTTTTGAATAAATATAGCAGGTATATCGTGTGGTCCTGGACTTGAGTTTTGGTTTTTGTAACGCTTCATAAAATTCGTCTTTAAAAATTCTAGCAAGTTTAAACCGTTGCACTTATATTTAGATAATTTTGTCTTACTTGTTGTTTTAAACAAAACAACCAATGTTAGTGTAATGAAATTGTTTTGAATTTTTCAAATTTTATGCTTGATTATGAATTTCCAAGTTAGGTATGCATATTTTATAAAACATATTCTGATGTATGCTTAAGAAGATCATCTGTGATTTCTCTCAAATTTTCTTCTGGGTATGTACTTGAACTAATGGTTTAATTTCCAGGCAAATCAGTCCTGTTGAAAAGAATAAAATGCTTTAATCTGAAGTTTCTTTTTAATATAGACGTACCAGGTACCTAGCTATAGATTCACTTTCGATAAAATTTCAGGTACATATAATAAATATACTCTTTAGACAAGTCTGTATTATTTACTTTTGCTTTTAAAAACCTAGAATGTTATCAGGTACAAAGGAAACCTAAAATATAATATTTTTACTTTCCTATCTGTATACAGATATAAGGAAAGTATAGGAATTATGATTTTTTCGACCTCGAGTTTTCGACGGATTTTTACGTTTTGAGGTCCCCTGAATCCGTTTTGACTATTTTCACGATGATGTCACAGTGTCTGTGTGTGTGTCTGTGTGTGTGTCTGTGTGTGTGTCTGTGTGTGTGTCTGTGTGTGTGTGTGTGTGTGTGTGTGTGTGTGTGTGTGTGTGTGTGTGTGTGTGTGTGTGTGTGTGTGTGTGTGTGTGTGTGTGTGTGTCTGTGTGTGTATGTGTATGTGTGTGTGTGTGTGTGTGTGTGTGTGTGTGTGTGTGTGTGTGTGTGTGTGTCTGTGTGTGTGTCTGTGTGTGTGTGTCTGTGTGTGTGTGTGTGTGTGTGTGTGTGTGTGTGTGTGTGTGTGTGTGTGTGTGTGTGTGTGTGTGTGTGTGTGTGTGTGTGTGTCTCTGTGTGTGTGTGTGTGTGTGTGTGTGTGTGTGTGTGTGTGTGTGTGTGTGTGTGTGTGTGTGTGTGTGTGTCTGTATGTCGCATATCTCATGAACCGATAAACAGAAAAACACCAAATTTTAAACTTAAGCTTTATTTCAGCGTCTAATGGACTGATTAGATTTTGGGCAGAGTCGGAACATCTGGGGGGGTACTTTATAGGTGGTCATGTTTTTATCTTATGGAATATATCTGTTATTTACGTTTGGAGAAGAAAATTCTTCAAATAAAAGTTACTTCTAATATTATTATCTATAATTTTTGCTTAATGTCAAAATTTTCCTAAAATGGTCCGTATTTGAGAAATTTGACAAAATGTAAAAAAAATATTTTTTTATAAAAATTGTTCAAATAAAAGTTGTTTGTAATATAATTCTCTATAATTTTTATTTTATACATAATTTCTCTAAAATGGACCGTATTCGAGATATTTAAGAAAATGTGTAAATTTCGAATTTTGAAGAAAACTCAAAAACGGATAAAGAAAAAAACAATAAATTTTAAACTTAAGGTTTATTTCGGCCTGACGAGAAATGATTAGATTTTGGACAAAGTCGGAACATCTGGGGGAGTACTTTATGGGAGGCCGTTTTTATATTTTATGGAATATATCTGTTATTTATGTTTGGAGAAGAAAAGTTTTCAAATAAAAGTTACTTCTAATATTATTATCTATAATTTTTGCTTTATGTCAAAATTTCCTGAAATGGCCCGTATTCGAGAAATTTGACAAAATGTGCAAAATTCTGATTTTTATGAAAATTGTTGAACTAAAAGTTGTTTGCGATATCGATCTCTATAATTTTTGTTTATACATGATTTTTCTAAAATGGACCGTAATGGAAAAGTGCTAAATTTAAATTTTTTATTATTTTCGTTTTCAATGAATATCTATAGAAAAATGTTTCGAGGTAGATGTATGTGGACAATGTATATATTTAGTTTATCCTCTAAACATTTATAGAGATGCTGCAATAGGTTGTACAAAATAACCGGAAAAAGCCTATAATAACTAGATAGGAAAGTCATGTGTTGGACACATCAGATTTTTAAAAAGTATTTTTAGTTCGATTAAGTATATTGTTACCCATAAGTTAGTTTTGTATATCTCTTTTATAAGTATTTGGTGTGAAATGTAACTGGACATTCGGTTAAACGTTTATCTGACATTCTAGTTTTTAAACCATTTTGTATTGGGTACATACCTAATAAGTGAGATATTAAATTTACACCAGGCATTGTAATTTGAAACATAGAAAATGGTTTAGAAAATAGTTTCCTATTTTATAGACGACCCTTACCAAATCTACTCAAATATAAAAGTAATATTTATTTTCTAAAATAAATTCTCCAAGTTAGAAAACAACTACAAAAAACATGACAAATTACAAAAAAAGTGACAAGTGACAATTGACATAAACAAATGTACCGAATTCAAATTGTAATACAATACTTCTCGTGGATACTTTTTTTTAGCAAATTACTTAATAACGTTGTGTAGGTTAAATACGTAAGTAACGAATAGAAATTTTGCGAGGGTTTCATTTCCCTCAACAACTTCTCATGAACTTTGCATTTACGTTGTATAGTAATGTTATTACGTTCCATTAAAGCAACATCGCCGAAAAGCTTGGCAGCGTTATGTGCTAGCTGGGTGGCATCGTTTACATTATTTGTTTACAATATATTACTTAATTTGACTGGCTTCTCCGTTATGTATGTGTTATGACATCACTCATCGTATTTAATAAAAAAAAATTATTTTTTTTCCTATTTCCCAAACAACTTTCAGCTTTCTCGTGAAAAAATACAAAGTCTCTTGTAAAAATCATTGCAATTTCGGAGTGAGTAATAAAAGTTTTGACTACCTATTTCAAATAATCAATTTAAAATCGCATCATTTCTTAAAATGCAAGAAATAGTTATTAACCGTTATTTAATATCGAATGTACTTTCAATTTCACTTTTCTTCGAGAGAGAAATTAACTCATCGTCAGTGAAAGTCATTAATATTTTCTTATTTATGATTGGTACCTACGTATTAAAATTAGTTGAATAACTTCAAAAATATTGTTTTTGCAAAATATATTGATATAAGTAGTAATCTGATTTAATTGACGGTATAAACTTACTTATATCTTTAACCGTATTTGATAAAGTAAATATGATTTATTTTCCAATAAAAATGATTTGAATGATGTCAATGAATGATGTCAATTCATGATGTTTATTACACTAACTATCGGCAAAGTTGATATACAGTAGTTTGTGCAACAAGAGTGGATATAATGGCCTCATTGCACGAAGACTAAGTTTGCGCACGACGTTGTGGGCAGAGTGTGTACAGTATATTTTTTCTACGAAAGTCAAAAAATTTTAAAAATTATTTTTTTCACTACTAGCTTTAGTAGCTAACTTTATTGACTGATTTTCAGGTAGAAAAGTGATTCATTATTAACCTAGGGAGAGAATTACAGAGCCTACCTGATAACTATATACCTACTGTACTTTATGTAAATGATATCTGTTCATATTTTGACAGTTTTTGAGGTTAACTGTAATGCTCAAATGCAAATACAAAATGTAAAAATATTTTACTTACTAATTTAATGGTCATATCTACTATTCAAATAAAACCAATTCACTTTCAGATTTCATTCCACATTTTCATAAATATATAAAAGAGTTTTCAAATCAAAATAAAAATAAATCGATAAATAAATGGGTAACTTGTTGCCAAGGTTGTTCTTGTCACACCGGTAGAACGGGAGTGACTGGTGATCCGTTCAAGATCCGGACGACATTATAAATTCAAAATTCAAATTTTATCAAAACTTTTAATTTTTGACCGCTAGAATCACTCATTTTTTTTTAATTTTGTGACTATCTCGACCACCAGCAAAAAAATTTCATTTAATTCTACGCATAAACTGTAAATTCTATAGGTACTAAACTGACGTTTGTGTTTTACATTTAATTGTCACAAGCATGGATGATTTGATTTGAAAAAAAGTTTAAAATCGTTTTTATTAGTTTTAAAAACTAAAATGCTAGTAGTGAAAAAAATAGTATATGAGCCACGGTCTTTAATGGACCTCGACAAAATAACTCACTTCTCTACCTTGGGGCATAATATACTATTAGGTTTTTAAGATAAAATAACTAATTTTAAAATAATTTATGACTTTTACTTATTTATAAAATAAAATAAACAAAAAAAAATAAAATTTGTACATTATCGATTCGCGTACTTCTCTTTATAAGCTGCAATTACCACAATAATGGCGACAAAACAATGCATGCAAAAAAATCAATTACCGAGAAGACAGTTATTGAAAAAAGTAAAACGATTTCCTGAAATGTTAACGGAGCTATAAATTGAGAAGGTTTATGAGTTAGAAGAAGTTTTTAAGGTAGTTCACTCGCGACAGTCGTACACAAAAATATCGCCCTATAGTGAATACCAACCGTTAGAGCTTCTTAAATCTAAAGAAAGATTATTTTTGTAACAGACTGTACACACAACACATGTGATCCTATATACAAATGTGGTACTATATCGCGTAAACTCCATCCGGCAACGTCGCAAATATATTGTGAAACGTCAACTGTATTCCTAAAGTAAAATAAATGTAAATATCAAAATGTTTCATTGTCAGATTCAATTAATTGCGAGATAAAGGAAAATTTGTTAAGCAGAACGTCCTCAACAAACGCAAAAAATCAATTTTGGCTATGAATAATGCAAAAAAATTGAGAAAGGAACACCCAAGCTTGAGAAATAACCTGTGCAGTGGTCGCATCGTGGAATTACGAGAGTTGGGAAAACATTTAAAATGTTGCTTGTGTGAAAGAGTTCTTTCTCTTGAAAATATTACAAATGAAACACGAAAGGGCCTTTATTCAATTTTAAATGTTAAATGTAATCAATGTAATATTGAAAATATAGTACCTACGGACAAAGTTCATGCAACAAAAAGTGAAGTTAGGCCCTCAGATGTCAACACTAAAGCAGTTCTATGTAAATTTTAAAAAAATACATAAGTATTTGTTATGTTTACAATTTTTTTATTATAATTAATATAATTTTATTTATTTAAAGGTGCTGTCCTTTCAGGGTTTGGTCAAAATGCTTTAAATAAATTTCTTGCTGTCATGAACGTTCCTACGATATCATCAATACTACAGAAAATCATTACTTTTATTTGTATTTTTTTATGACTTCCTCATAGTAGTAAGTTAAAATTTTAAATTAGTTTATATTCATTTTTTTGTGTAACTGTATTTTATTTTGAAGGCATGTTTAAATAAAATTATATTCATCTTTTGCATATTTATTAAATTTTGAAGACATGTTTAAATACAATTAAATTTAAATTGTTAAATCATATCAACCTAAGGTATAAACAACGTCCCTTCCCAGAAGGCCTCCATAAAGTGATAAACTTGACCTGTCCGCGGCAATAAAAATGTTGAGAAGCACTGATCTAACAGACATTTGAATTAGCGGGCGTTGAGTGTATCGATTACAACGTTGCCAACTTGTAATCACAATACGCCACTATGCGTCGACTGCTTTAAGAACATTTTTATTTTAAAAATCTACATTTCTTTATCAAAACGGTAAAAAAATTCAGTGTTTTTTAGAAAATTTTATAACTTCTTGATTTACATTACATTAGTTTTTAAATAATATGGTAAGAACCGTTTTCGAGATATGTATCTTGAAATAAATGCAATGATTGTGTACATGGCAGGGCTTCAAGAGTGTTAATTATGTACATTTTGATTGGTAATATCTCGTTTTACAGACGGTCAAAAAAAAATTTTTTTAGGTACATAAAAGTCACTTTCATTAACCTCATATTTCAATTTTATTGAATTCTTAAGAAAGGCCATTTTACGAGTGAACTACCTTAAACTCAAAATTTGTTTAATCAAATAAGACACATTTTTGTTCTCGTCAGGTGCTCATATCACAATTTCGAGCCCGACGGCCGACCAGTGTTGCCAGAATATATTTTTGTTATGTATTAGAATTGTCTGAGAAATATACCAGATTCCATAAAAGTGTACCAGATTCCATAAAAATGTACCAGATTCCATAAAAATGTACCAGATTCCATAAAAGTGTACCAGATTCCATAAAAATGTACCAGATTCCATAACAGTGTACCAGATTCCATAAAAATGTACCAGATTCCATAAAAATGTACCAGATTCCATAAAAATGTACCAGATTCCATAAAAATGTACCAGATTCCATAAAAATGTAGCAGATTCTATAAATTGTACCGTATTTTTGAAATTGTGATGTTTCGGTTCATAGAAGAGCAAAAGCTTTTATCGAGAAAGAACACAAACAAGGAAGAACCCAACAATACATTTTACCCGTCAAATAGCAACAGGCTAAACAAAGAAAAAGTACTAGATTTTGCTTCGAGTGTACTAGAGTACCATATTATTAAATAATGTACTAGATCTAGTACAATTGTACTAAATTGGCACCACCGCTGCCGACTGTCGGTGTCCGACCGCCCGACCCCGCTCGGTTTCCTTTACCTCGCTTGCGCACATCACTTACGCCACCAGTGGCGTATCACTTGTCTTTTATAACCACTATAAAATAAAGCAAAGTTTGAGGTTTACTATGAACAGTTTTCATCGTAATACAATGCTAAATAAGTGGTTAATGATTAAAAAAAAACACTAAATTATCGTGAATAGTTTTTTGGATGTCATTTAAATTCATTTAATAATTTTGTGACTAAACTACTTCATCGAATCGCTTATACAGGGTGGCCCATCTAAAACGTACCGCAAGGCATTACAGGGTGGAAAGAACTTTTCGGCAAAATCCAAAAACACATCACGTTTGTTTGTCATGGGGACACCTTTTGATGCAAAAAGGATAGTGAAACCTTCAACCCCCTCAATAGGGGTGTCATCCTCCATTTTTTTTATAGGATCTTGTCATTACCCATGCAACGCTGCTGACTTTTTGAAAATCGATCCACTCGTTTAGAAAATTATGGAGCCTTGAATGTAAAACAATATTGTTTGACGGAAAATGCAAAAAGCAATTCAATGCTTACCGTATTAGTCAAGTAAATACCCGAAGTGCTGTCCGCCAACTTGTATACAGTGATATAAGTTATTTTTAAATCGTTGCCGTACATTTTGGAGCATTTGCGGTGTCACTTCGCGACAGAAGTTAATAATTCTTCTTCTAATGTTCCAGAGGTGCAGTTTTGTAAACTACGCTTTTTATGTGTCCCTACAAGAAACAATCTAAATCCATCGTCCTGGAAATGTGTCATTTAAATAAATGTGCACATTTTGCGAGTAATGCGGAGGAGCTCCGCCTTGTTGGAAAATCACTTCCTGTTCGTTGTATGTAGGATCGTTTTATAGGAAATTTGTTAGAGCTGGGTTGATGACATTTTATAGTAAATCCAATTACCTATCGCCTGTTAAATTTCAAAAAAGGAAAAAGGCCTACAATGGAATTTCCAAAAATACCCAGCCCATACGTTAAACTTTTTGGGGTGTTGCGCGTGTGTCTCGTGGAAAATCCTTGGATTGCTAGCAGCCCATTATCGGCAATTGTGGCGATTTACTAAACCGTGTAGGAAGAAAGAACACTTATCCAAAAAACACACATTAAATAGAAAATTAACATTGTTCATTGCTCGACGATCGAAATCGTCTTCATTCAGTTTTTGCACTAAGGGAATTTTATAATAATCAAATTTGTATTTTTGTATTAACCGTTGGACACTTGTACGAGACACACCCGTCGCAATGACCAATTGTCTTGTACTCTGCGTAACTTACTCCAATACTAATATTTCCGTAGATTCATTTAACATTGAATTTTCAAGGTTCCTTTTTTTTGTTATGAACCAAACCTGTTTCGCGAAATTTTGCCACCAATTCGTGAACAATTTTCCCGGAGAGATGTTTATCAGGATGCCGTCGGTTAAACAGCTTTGCGACTCAATTTCCACACTCATTGTTTTTGAAAAAAAGCTCAGTAATTTCCACTCTTTCTGCAATTAAGTACATCATAAGTGATAAATGTAATGTTCACAATGACAATGACACTGAAACACTAACTATAAGATATGTAATGAAAAAATATATAACGAAAAATTATGTAACGAAATAGCTCGTTGTGCCAATTTGTTACTTGATACCTATCTTAATCGCCCCCTGCCTAGCTCATCAGGGTCGGTGAGTTTGAGTTTAGAATTTTCTAACAGACCATGGCATAATCTTTAATTAAAAAGACAAGAAAGTGTTCTATTAATAGTTAAGAACGCCATGTATTTAGATGATTAATAAATACAAATTATGCCATTAATTTGCTAGTTAAAAGTAAGGAATAAATTATAAGAGTTAAATTAAAATACAGTGACTTTAATGAAGATGGTACATAACTTGCCAATTTAAAAATTATGAAATATAAAAAAAGGCTCGTTAGATTAAATCAAATTGAACAGAACAAACTAATAATTTAACTAAATAAAAAAAACGTGACTCGATAAATTTATGTAAAAATGTTCGGATTTAGGACATCTGGGTTGGTTTGACGGTCAAGGAGTTTCAGCTTTAACTGAGCCGTTGATGAGAAGATAGGCTATTCTCTTGCTTGGAAACCTTTACCATACAGCATCTTTTGTAACGGTTTTACCTTTTTAAAAAGGCATTATTGTTCATCTCGAGATTTCCTCTTAATGTAGGCCGGTATCCTTTTTCACTTTGCCGGTCTCCTCTGTTACTTTGCCGGTCTCCTCTTTCTTGTAGGCCGGTCTCCTCTTTTACACGGCTTAATTGTCTCCTCTTCTCTTTGCCGGTCTCCTTTTTTGTTAAAAAAAACACGGTGTCAGTCACTAATATATAAAAAACTTTCCATCTCTTAACATGTGTTACACAAGAAGAAAGTACAAAATAAGTAAATTTAATATAGAATAATTATTAACATTGCAGCGACTGATTAAATTCGCAACAGTATTCAGTTGCCTTCTTAAAAGATGGAAATAAAAAAAACATCTAGATATTAAAACTAAAAATGGCCGCTTTTTATGGCATGCGGTATAAAAACGAAATATCATTTTAACCTTAATCAACCTAAAATAATTCGTGGAACTTACGTAATAATCTACAAACGAAATGTTGAACCTGTAATCACTTATCAACCATTTCTAAATAACGAATATATTAAATAATTATCTTTTGTCACCAAGCAAGCACACATTCACAAAACAAGACAAGTGGATCGTTCAACCTCAAACAACGAAAAGAAAAAGAATATCCCGAAACGTGCTTAAGTGTTAAATTTTATCGTCAGACCACGCAAAACCCAAATTATTGATTTTACAAATGGCTTTAAAATAACAACGGCAAGACCGTACCAGTGACACGACGAAATATTTTTCCCAGGAGAGTATAATTATTAAATGTAGGTAATATTGAGGAAATAAAACTGAAATGTTATTTATAACGTTACAGATAGGTATCTTTAATTTAAACGTGATTAAAGAAACCATAAAAATTTTTACCAACAAAGAAGATCCTAAAGAATCTGTAAAGCAGCAAAAACAGCATTTGAAAAAATACCGTTATAGCGAGAAATGTTTTAGTGTTTCGAGATTATAAATTAATAAGGTATGATTTCAACCATTACAGTTGATTCAGTAATTGTAACGGCGGCATGCCCAAGGGCAAGTAAGTTTTTGAACAAAAAAATTGAACACAGTAAATTTTTTATATTTAGATTTTTTTAATACAGTACCGAAAAACTATTAGTTATTGATCTGAAAATACAACATTCAATGATTGGTTCAGTGGTTAGAGTCATGATTTTGAGATCAAAAGGTCTTAGGTTCAAATCCCGCCAGTGAAAGGATATTTATGCATAAGTAGGAGTCTCGACTAGACCACTCACTGTTCGATTATAATTAACAGTGCTGTTCCTAGAGTGTGTTACGGGCTACAAGTACCTTACTGAGCAATATATTTAAAATTTATATTAGTTACCTGTTTTTGGGATTTTATCATATCAAATTTAATTAATTCCATACCTCAATGCGATTCAAGAGTCAAAATAAAACAAATGAACTTTATTTAATAAAATATATTTGTATAACTATAAATTTTATGTGCTATTTTTCGTGAAAAATGATTTTGGCTGGTTGGTTTCCCCATATTTCATTTCTAAAATAAAAGAAAATAATAGTTATAAATATTTAAATGTTGTAAACAAACAAATATAACCTTGTCTAAGAATTGTCATATTGTGTTCTTTTAATTTCTAATTTGTCATTAATTCTTAAAACAGTAATTTCTCTTAAATCAATTAAAAGAAGAAAACAATTAATTTATTCCTTAAACTTCGCGTCAAATATTAGCAAACAATTGGTTCAATTGAAGCCCCTTTGTGGTAAGTTTTTAAGGAATAACCCCTATTAAAAAAAAATATTATTAAACTTTTTATCGTCATAATTTTGGCAATATATTTTTAGGCCTCTTATGCAGACTTACACTTTCACTCTTATGCTGATTTTTAATCTCATTTCCATTCAAATTTCAATCTGTAGTTTTATTTTGGATTTTACTATATCTAGTCTGCAACTCGGAGGTTCCTAGACACCGAATTACTTAAAGACACCAAATAAAGCTAGTGGAGGAATCCAACCACTCCATCTCTTTGAGTTTAATAATAACAATAATAATAATAATAATTTATATTTGCCAGTAAAAAAATATATAGCACAATAACAAAGTTCACATTACAACAACAACAACAACAACAACAACAACAACAACAACAACAACAACAACAACAACAACAACAACAACAACAACAACAACAATCGGCAAATATTAGGTATGGTGTAAGATCATTAAGACCGATTATTCCAAATAACTGAAGACTCAACTCATGGTTAACAGCCAGAAGACCTGGAAAAATTGCTAAAAATAATATGTATATACTAACCTTATTTATACCTAATCATTTTTTATGCATTTGTCTTTTCACCCGATTGGTGACGTTCACATACTATTTTTTGCTTCAAATAGTAAAATTGAATTTCAAAGTACTTCTGATATTCTTGAAAAAGCTACTAATACCACTAACAAGTTACTGCCTGTAAAATCAAGGGCAAGGTATGAAATAAAAAACAATGTAAACTAATTTTCCGAGAATGTGCTTTTGTCATATTTTAGGGAACTTATGGAACAATTCAAATCTTCATCATTATGAACAATGTATTCTATCTCAAGAATCGTCATTTCCATATAAAATAAAGTTTATTTTAAAACGTACCCAAAATTAAAAGCATACTTCAAAAAGCAATCAGATGATTTTAAAAGTAGAAATTTTTTCGATTAAATAAGACTATTTAATAAATGAAAATCTTTTCGTTATTATGAATGTATGATTGTGGTTTAGTTTTTTTTTTTGTTTATTATCGACTTTTTCATAGGTATTTTACATTTCCTATTTCCCTGCTATAGAAGTTATCCTCCTTTTCAGGGTGGTCTGCCCTGATTACAAAGTAACTTAGCTATTTCCTAATGATGTCGTGTGCGCGTGTGGAACCTGTGTGACAGGTTGTGTTCCCCAAGAATATCGCCAATTTTGCTATTTCCAACCCCATAAATGGACAAGTCCAAGTATAGGGTGGGGAATATGATTTAGGAAAACTACAAAACCTAAATCACGATATTGTACATATATTGTAAATTTCTAATTATATGATTGGGAAGGGTTTATATAATACTTAGGGGGGCTGATTCCAGCAGATCCTGGAGTTCAGCGGTGAGGGGGAGGTCTTGGGAGTCTGAGAGAAATTTCAGATTTGGTTTTCGAAAAAATGGGAGTTGATTTGGGAGTCATGGGGTTCGTAGAGTGTCTTGAGAGTGTGGTTGGTGCCTTTCAGCGTGCGAGAGACGTATTGTTTCCTGAGGGTTTGGAAACGTGTGAGGATGGGGGGTGTTGGAGATATTTACGAAAACTTCTCCGCTGGGGGAGCGATATGGGAGATATTGGCAACGTCTGAGAATACGTCTCTCAAGTGTGGTGAATTTGTGGGACTGGTGTGTGGGAAGTACACCGTAGGGTACAGCTCTGTATTCGGCAACGGGTTGGATAAAGGAATTATATGTGTAAATAAGGGTGTTTGTGTTACAACGCCCCATTCGTCCGCACAAAATCCCAAGGAGACTGGCTCATTTTTGCATCTTGTCAAGAGTGCATTGGACATCAGAGGACCAGTTAAGTGTACGAGAAAATCGTACCCCCAAATAGTCAACTTCAGTCTGTTGAGCGAGCCTGACTCCCAGGAGATTTACATTTACGAGTTGGGGCTTCTGGGAGGTTCTTTTGAAATTTGGGTGTTTAAAGACGATAAATTGTGTTTTCTGTGGATTTAATGAGACCCTCCATCTGCTACACCAGTGAGAGTACTGGTTTAACAGATTTTGGGTTCGAGTATTTAGTTGGTTAGAATTTTTGGCTACCGAGATTAGAGCTGTGTCGTCGGCGTATAGGAGACATTTATGTGTAGGGTGATATGGGGGGGGGATGTCGTGGGTGTAGATTAGGTAGAGAAGAGGAGCCAGGACGGAGCCCTGTGGGACTCCTGCGAGTGGGGTAAATGTGTCTGATAGCGAGTTGCCCACTTTGACGGTGATTTTTCTGTCTGAGAGGTAGGAGTGAATGAGTTTGGAGATTTGGGGGGGGGGGCTATGTTCATAAGCTTTATAATATGATACTTGTTATTTTATCTATTTTTTATAGTGTTTTAAGCTCAAATGATTTTGGGAGTGGGTCAGGTTATTAAATAACTCATATCACTTTGAAAAAGAATGTTAGGCACCACTATATTTAAAACGTACTAAACTTGACTATCGATTAGTGATAAAAATATAGAAAATCACCAACCATTAAGATATTATAATTAAACAAAGTTTTAGATAAGGTAGCAAACAAATTCTAATTCACGGAGATTTACTTATTTAAATTTAGATGATTTATTGAAGTAAAAACTTATCTGTAACAGTAGGTAGTATACAAGAAGAAATGATTTGCACGGTATTCTAGGCCTTCTTCAAAGGGACTCGAACGATACTCTTCGGACAGCACAGGTATTAATCTTCATAAACTCAAATCTCATACTTCTTTAGATGCAGCTTGAACTGAACCTCTTGATAGAAATCACCATAAACAGTTTAGATATACTTGAATTAAACTTCTAAACTATGACTTGAAATGAACCTCTTCGATACAGCTTGAACTAAACTTCTAAACCGTCTAGATATAGCCAGGCTACAAGAAAAAGGTAACATTACGAAAGGAACTAGGAAATTTGTACAGAAAACAGATAAAATGCCTTTAACAATTGAACAATTTAAACTATTAAGTGAATAGTTTCACAGAGACTAAAATTAATATGACAAGGAAAAGTCTTATTTAACATATTTAAATATAGTAAAGCATAGTATCTCTTTCCTAACAAAATAATAGAAAAAATTATACAGGGTGTTTCAGAATGTAATGTACATACGTTAATTGTAGGTGTGGAACACTTGGGTGCTTCGAAATCATCCATTATTAATAGATATGTCACATCTCATTACCCAGTTTTATGAATTTCGCCTGAATTTGTTTTTAGCCAAAACTCAACAACCACTCGGTATAAAAAATAAAAATTTGGCAGGTAGACTCATTTCACTATAACAAAATTAATGCTGTAAAAATAATAATTAGATTCCAGGTCCGGCTTAACAAAATTTGAGCATTTCTGTCCGCTTCGAAAACAACACCCTGTATGAGCAAATTTAACATATATGATTAAACATCTTAAAAGAGCGAAAAAAATCAATTTGGGTAGGTGTCTTTTAAAATTTGCGCATGTCGTTTTAGAGGCACTAATTTTTTGATAAAAAATTATATTTTTAAAAATTTGTTAACTTCAGAATTTAAACACGATTTTTTGATTATAAAACATGGAAAATATAACTTTTTTAAGTAAGTACTTTTCAAATATCTCAATTTTACACTGTTTCAGTCTTTGATTTAATATTAGAAATAAATTACAGGCCCGTATAGTTAGCTAAACCAATAATTTTTTAAATACCCTGTATAATGAAAAATAAGGAAAGTAAAGATTAAAAAGGAAATTTCGAATTAATGGCAAACATTAACAAACTTTGAGTTTGGTATTTTCTTTAAGGTACCAGGAAAATTTAATTATGTATAAACAAAATAATTATAAAAAAAATAATTATTAATTTTATTTCACAAATAAACTTTTTGAAACAATTAAAAC
This sequence comes from Psylliodes chrysocephalus, assembly GCA_927349885.1. Lineage (NCBI taxonomy): Eukaryota > Metazoa > Arthropoda > Insecta > Coleoptera > Chrysomelidae > Psylliodes > Psylliodes chrysocephalus. The sequence continues at coordinate 50,493,112 of OV651820.1, read as the reverse complement.
CTAATTAATAAAATAACCTATTCTAACCTAATAATTGTTCAAAATGAAAACCATTCTGCTGAATACATATGTTGCCCTTTCCACAATTTCTTGGATTGCCGCTCGAATTGTTTCAGGTTTATTTCGTATTTCTACGCACGCATTGTTTATTCTTTGAAGAAGTTCATCAGGTGTATTAATTTCGTCAGTATAAACTAATGATTTTAAATGTCCCCAAAGGTAATAATCGACGGGATTAAAATCTGGTGATCTTGCCGGCCAGTGATTAGGTCCACCCCGACCTATCCACGTATTAGGAAAATTCTCATTTAGAAATTCTCTTACGATTCTTCTAAAATGTGGCGCAGCACCATCATGCTGGAAATACATGCCATCAATATTTTCATTTTCCAGCAGTACTGGCAAATGATTTTGAATAAAATCTAAGTATGCTTCACCTGTTAGTCGATTAGGAAGCACATGCGGCCCAATCAGATGGTTGTTTAGCAAACCACACCAAATATTCACAGAAAATTTATTTTGCGAGTGGCTCTGTCTTACAACGTGTGGATTTTCTTGTGCCCAAAAATGAGAATTCCTTAAGTTGTATACACCATCCCTAGTGAATTGTGATTCATCGGAAAATAAACATCGATTAAGAATTCTTCTATTTCGAATAATCCAGTTAGAAAAATGTATTCTATGTATTTCATCTCCCATCTCCAATCTCTGTACATGTTGAAAGTGGAATGGATATAACCTATTTCTTTTTAATGTTCGCCAAATAGTAACGTGTGGTAGATCTAATGCATTACTTATTCTGCGAGTACTAATTTTTGGATCATTTTCAACCATATTGATAATATTCTCTTCTACATCAATGTTTGCCATTTTATTATGTTCATTGAATTTTGCTGTAGGAAAACGACCGCGCTGTCTAAGAAAATTAAAAATGTTCGAAAAAGTTTGATGGTTAGGCAGTCGGCGTCTTGGAAACCTTCTCTCATATTCCCTTACAGCGCAGCGGCTCGACTATTACCATTATAAAATCGGTATACAAACAAAATATCGGCATATTCTTCGTTGGAAAATTGATAAGGCATTTCTAGATTTGGTTATTTAACACCAATGTTTGCACCAAAGAAACTTTAA